>BQNB010011423.1:676-75739 GCA_026074375.1 Tanacetum coccineum | reverse complement strand
GACGAGAATAGGTTGCGAAACAAATAACACGAAGAAAAGATAAACTACAAGAAAGCTAATATGCGGAAATTAAATTCTCACTTGAAAGGATTCAAGTGATTAGAACTAAGCTAAACTATGATCAGAACCTAAGTATTCCCCAGGCGGCGGCTCCAAAAACTTGATTTGCGATCGTCGTAGTACTTCTACACGAGAAGTTTTACAACTCCCTAGGCAGTGCACCTAATCGTTGTAGTGTAATATAGGCAAGACTCAGGGTTGTTTATCGTTCATTCGAGGAATAGGTTAGGAAGGTTTGATCACGGTCTAACAGAATTCTTGAGGTTGAAGGAAGATTATTTTTGTATTTTATGAAAAGCAAGTAAATCATATAATTAGAGAGAGTGGTTTGGTTTTAGCTATTAACTAAATATATTCTACGCTAATGGTGATAACAATAAGATAAAAGATTGTGTCTATTTAATCATGTATTACTCCCTAGATTGCTTCTCCTAGTGTTGTAGCCTTGTCGCCCTTCTGATGATCTGTGTAACTATTTCCTAAAGCATGAACGAATTCCACGAACCCACAGTCTACTTAGTATGCCACCAGAGCAACGCACATGCAAGGTAGTATGAAGACTATTACACGGTCCCTAGGAGTTGACTAATTTCATGTGAAATATATTAAAAGTGTATCCTTTCTACACAATCATGTTTCCCTAGACATATCAACAACGATACAGACAAAAGCTGGGTTTCTAAGACCTAACGTGCACATCCATCACAAGAAGCAACATCACTAAGATCTACATTCTAGGTTTCATACAATCATAAATAAACACAATAATAGGTTTAGCCAAACATGTTAAAGATAAAGCAAGAACAATAGATCAAACAACACATAGACATATTGAATGATTAAGTAAACCTTACTTGAGTAAAACATAAATTGGAAGTGGTACAATAGGGTTTTTAGGCCCTAAAATAGTCTCCTACAGCTGCTAAACGAACTAGGGTTCGTACCCTCTTTTTATTCTAAAGTTACACACTTAAATTCCTAAATTCAGGTTTATATATATAAGAAAATCGATGCGACGGCGTCGCATTTTAATCGTGACGCCGTCATAAAATGAATCTTCTAGATCTGCGTTTGAGTCGGTGCGAGCTGACGCCATCTTGAAATATGTGACGTCGTCACTTAATGAGTTGTGACGGCGTCGTGTATGGCTTGTGACGCTGTCTCTAGGATCTGTGAGCACAAATCTTTAAGAGTCTTGGTGTTGGTTTGTAATCTCATCCGTTTCTTCTCCAAATTAGCCCAAGTCACGTGTAATTCATCCAAATGTCTTCCAAATGAGAAATACCTGAAAAGGAACGATTAAGTACCTATTTTGGGCATAAACACACAATTTTGGGGGTTAAACGACTCCGAAAAAGTGTATAAAATGACACCTCATCATATGTTGTTTCATAAAAGTAACCTCAACATGCTAATGTAGCACTATTCTGTAATAACTAATCTAAGGCAACGTCATATCTGAATGTACGCTAAGGATTTTGCGACTGTCACGTATGCCAAAATATAGATCAGTTTCTACACCTGAGCAAACGTGAAAGTATCAAAACCCCAAGCATACTCTCGAAAGCATTCCTACCGCCGAGTATGAAGCTGACACAAAACAAATGTAATTTCATTTGCCGAACGGATGTTGTTGGCTTCTGACAAGAAAGCTAGGAATGCTCGATAAAGTTGAGTATTTACGTCCAGTAACCTGGATCTGCAAGTATAATGTCAAACGCTACAAAATTGGCTTCATCGGGTTGTGAAACCATTTGGCTCAGGTAAGAGCTTCAGGTGTAGGTCTATCACAGCTACATACCAAACATGTATCCTAGCCAAGTAATGGACCACTCATATTCATCATCGCCATTTGATAATAACATGTATTTAGTATTAGACATCTTCGACGACCATTCCTACGTTTATGTAGGCATATATGTTACCTTGGTGGCCCATATACGTAGCCAACGAAGAAGCGAAACAAATTTTGGGAAAAAGGAGAAAAAGAAAAACCTAATAGGCCCACTCCAAATGACCCAAGTAAGCATAAACATAAAGGTGGACTATCCTACCTTATTTTGTCGTTTTCCGTTTCTATATTGGTTCCATCACACTATGAAACCATTTGGCTCGGATAGGAGCTTCACAGGCCTATCACGTCTGCATACCAAATAGGTAGCCTAGCCAATTAATAGACCGCTCATAATCATCATCGCCTTTTGACAGTAATAGTGGACCTTTTCTTTTTCTTTTTTTTCTTTCTTCAAGTAGTTTCATTTCTTCTTTTATACACCACTAATTTTAGACCTGATGAGTTACCGTCCTATATTATCTACGGGAACAACAACAGAAACATTAACAACACCAGAAGCAGAAACACTACCAGTAAATTTTTTGTAAGCATAGGAATAGATAATATATAAAAATGTTAAAGGAAGCGTACAGTAAAAGCGACTGACCTGGGTTGTCAACAGATGATATACAACCTGTAAAGGCTTAGACAGATACCAACATGCCCCATTTTACTTACCTAAATGCTAAAGATGGAAATGGAAAGCAGACAAAATAAGGTAGGAAGGACCACCATTATAAGCCCCACATATGACGTATTTCAAAATTTGAAACAATCAGACAAAAGAGGATGAAACAACGACGTGGCTGCAAACACCAGCTGCATTTGTTTAAATACCTTTTGGGTTGCCAAGCCAAGATACGGGTCATAATTTTGTCACTCCATTAATCTCAAAAGGATTAATCTTACACTTTCAACCAACTATAAATACTCTAGGCAGTTATCCAAAAACATCAAAAACAACAACACCTGTTATTTTCCGCAATCTCAAACAACTTCCTAGAGTATTTCATAATGAATTATAATCAATATCGCCAATATTTATATACCCCAAACAAAACCATGGCTGCAAACACCAGTTGCATTCGTTTAAAAACCTTCCGGGTTGCCAAGCCAAGATACGGATCAAATAACACTAAATTCAAAACACGTATCACACATGACTGTTACGTGTTATACTATCGAACAAAATAAATAAAAGAAGAAAAAAAAATAACCCAATAGGCCCAGTCCTAACGACCCAAGTAAAAAGCCCCATATAAAACTGGCCCGACGTGCCTTATTTTATGCCATTCGTTTCCATCTTTAGTATATAGAAAAACCACCCAATGGCCGATCATTATTAAGATTATATTACCCATAAAGGCTCAGACATATCATAAATAGAAAAAGCAGATGCATCTGCCATGGCTGCAAACCTAAGAGTTTGCCCCGCCAAGATACGGACGATTACAACCCTAACTGAACCTGTTTAAATTCATCATCCACGTTTATAATTAGTATCGCCAATATTTATACACACACTCATCCAACGGCTGAATTGACATTCCACTGCCTCGTTTCACATACCGATATACTAAAGATGAAAACAAAAAGCAGCAAAATAAGTTACGAAGTGCCACCTTTATAAGCTCTACATATGAGGTATTCCAAAATTAAAAGCAATCTGACAAAAGGGAATGAAACAATGCCATGGCTGCAAACACCTATTGCATTCGTCTAAACACCATCCGAGTTGCCAAGCCAAGATATGGGTCAAATACATCTCAACAGGATTAATATCACACTGTCAACTAGGGGTGTAATCGAGTCAAGCTAAGCTCAAGCTTGATAGGGCTTGAGCTTGGCTTGAAAAAAAATAGTAGGCATGAGCTTGGCTTGATAGCTCGTCAAGCTTTAACTATATAAGCTTGAGCTTGGCTTGATTAGGATTGATTAAAGCTTGAGATTGGCTTGAAAAGCTTGAATGTGTATAAAATTAATGTATTTAATAGCCAAACGCCCAAACCCATCAATAAACATATGCATAGTGTAAAACAAACAAAAATCATAAGTAAAAACCAAGGTAGATTCATTAAACATTAATAAAACTAACAATAACATTCTCGTACCAAAGTAAAACATTAGAATGAAATATAAGCCAAAGTACTAATTAATGTTCAAAAGTAAAAAGTATTTCAACAAAAACGTACATTAGCCAAAGTACTAATTAGTTTTTGATTAGTTTTGGCTAATGTTCTCAAAAGTTAAAACTAAGTATGAAGAATACAAAGCACTAGAATATAAATCGTTAGATTAATTAGGGTTAAAGGTCCTTTTGGAATACATTATTCATTTATTTATGAAATAGGTCCTTATAATTAAGTTAATACTCAAATTACCTCTTAATTAGTTATATGAATTTATTATATATTAAAGCTTGAAAAAGCTTGATAAGATCTCGAGCCAAGCTATTAAAAGCTTGAGCTTGGCTTGTTATAGGTTTCGAGCTAATTTTTGGGCTTGGGTTTGGGCTTGAGCTTGATAAAAGCTTGGCTTGATCAAGTCAAGCTCGAGCTCGAGCTCGAGTTGCTTGATAAAAGCTTGACTTGATTGCATCCCTACTGTCAACTAACTATAAATACTCTAGGCAGTTGTTCGAGAACATAAAAAACAACAAAATATGATATTCTCCACAATCTTGACCAACTTCCTAGAGTATTTCTTGATGTTCAAGAATGCCCTGTCAAGATATATCAAACCCGATCAGAATCCACACTTATCAACATAAACATGAAACCCACAGATTAATTAACATCAATTTTTGACCCAGTACCAAAATTTCAACAATCCTCAAATATTATTCTACAGACAAAAACTTGATAATGCTTATAAATTCACAAATCAAACCGATTTTAATGGCTCAAAACTTTTTTCACATTCTCATGACCCTTTCTACATTAGCATGTACGAAAATTGGCAAAAGAATTATGGAAAGCGACAATATACATAGCCAGAGAAGAAACAAAACACCTTTTAAGGAAAAAATATAAATGAAAAAAACCAAACAGGCCCAATCGTAATGACCCAAATATTCAATACAGTTGAGAGTTTAAACTCAAAAATACGGATCTACACACATAATGTCAGGTGCGGTGAAATTGGTTCCATCAGGTCACAAAACCCCTTAGCTCAGATAAGAGCTTCAAGTAAAAAAAAATGGTTCCATCAAATTGTCAGACTATTTGGCTCAGATAAGAGCTTCCGGTCAAGGTCTATTGCGGCTGCATCCCAAACAGGTAGCCTAGACAAGTAATAGACTGCTAATACTCATCATCATTGCCATTTAACAATGAAGATCTGTCACGGCTGCATACCAAACAGGTAGCCTAGCCAAGTAATAGATCACTCATACTCATGGTCATCATGTAACAGCAACCCGTATTTAGTATCAAACATGCGTAGGAGGATGTAGAATCCAACTACATGATAAGGGTTTTATCACTCTCACGTATGTCGAATTAGAAATACTATTCTATATGCAAGCACGTGTGAGAGTGCAAAACCCTTACCACACTCTGATGGCCATTTCTACATCCATGTAAGGAGTCAACGGCTAGAGAAGCAAGCCGTAAAATTAAGAATGAAATAACAAACCTGCCACACCCTTAACTTGCACATGTTCAGCTGGTATATACTTTACAGATAGAGCAAAACAACCATGGTATCCAGCCGCACTAAAATTAGACATAATCGTCTATAAGGCTCAGACAGATTACAATCAAAAAAGCGGATGCATCCACCTTCATCGCCATAATCAATATGACCAATACCTATACACATACTCGTTCAGCAGCCAAAGTGACATTCAACTACCTCATTTCCAAAATAAAAAACAATTAGACAAAAGAGGATGAAACAATGTCGTGGCTGCAAACACCGGTTGCATTTGTTTAAATACCTTCCGGGTTACCAAGCCAAGATACGGGTCATAATTTTGTCACTCTATTAATCTCAAGAGGAGTAATCTTACACTTTCAACTAAATATAAATACTCTAGGCAGTTATTCGAGAACATAAAAAACAACAACACCTGTTATTTTCCATAATCTCGAACAACTTCATAAAGTATTTCATGATGAAGTATAATCAATATCACCAAAATTTATATACTCCAAACAACACCATGGCTGCAAACACCGGTTTCATTCGTTCAAATACCTTTCGGGTTGCCAAGCTAACCACTGCCTCAACCTCACCAATATTTATAAACACACTCATTCAGTGAGTAAATTGATATTCCACTGCCCCGTTTTACTTACCTACATACTAAAGATGGAAACAGAAAGGGACAAAGTAAGGTAGGACGAACCACTACCATAATCCCCACATATGAGGTGTTCCAACATCAGAAGCAATCGAACAACAGGGGATCAAACAACGTCATGCTTGCAAACACCGATTACATTGCCGGGTTGCCAAGATAAGATTGTTAGTTGATATGTTTAGGCCCATTGTGATTAGGCTTTAGCCCGGTTATGTTACTTCTAGATCTTTCTTGTGTAGCCTATAAATTATAATCTCTTTATTGGATAATGCAAGGAGTTTACCAAACTTACATCTTATAAATTGTGATTAGGCTCTGATACCATGTAAGTTTGGTAAACTCCTTGCGTTATCCAGTAAAGAGATTATAATTTATAGGCTACACAAGAAAGATCTAGAAGTAACATAACCGGGCTAAAGCCTAATCACAATAGGCGTAAACATATCAACTAACAAAGATACGGGTCAAATACCACCTAATTGCCTATCATTATTAAAATGGTCGAGACATAGTAATTTAGTTACTCCACCAACCTAAAACAACTTCCTACAGTATAAAAACACCAAACCCACTAATTAATCCATATCAATTTTTAACCCGACACTAAAATCTCAAGAATCCCCAAATATTTTTGTGGAAACTAAAAGGGGAGGTTGAATAGTTCACAGGTTCATTTTACGTTTTAAAAGTTTATTTTTAAAATACTTAGATTCAAGTTGTATGTTCAACCAATTAACAATAATTAACAATGTAAATATCTAAACTAATACTAAATAACAATCACAACAATATAAAGATAAGAGAGAAGGAACAATCAAACCAAGACACCAAAATTTATAGTGGTTCGGCTACGAAGCTCTTCTTATCCCTACTCCACTCCCTGAGTATCCTACTCGAGATTTCACTATGTCAACAAGCTCCCTTCAGGCGGAGAAAACCGTTTACACGTCGCTTACGTTATTTTCTGACCCTAAGCTAAATGCCGAGTCCTAATCTTAGCTAGAACCAATCTACCACTTCACAAACACTATACACTCACAAGATCTACACTATCGAATTTACACACAATCTGATTCACACAATTACACAAGATAATTACAATAGAGATTTGATACTTAGAAGAAGAGAGTAGAGATCACTAAATAATAATTCATTTCTTGACGAATACGAATGTTATTCTCTTGCACTTGATAGAGAGGGCAGATGAGAAGAAAAGATTAGATCACTTAAAACAAGATCAAACAATGTTAGTGATCAAAAGATTTAGTAAGAGAAAGAAGGTTTTTAGAGAGAGAAAGATGACTGGAAAAATCTGTCACACCCCTAAACGGGGCATGGACGGAAACACGTGTCCGGGTGCGTAACATCATAATATACATCACACAAGATACAAAGAACGACCTCTAAGGGTACGTTTGAAACTCCAACATCGTTGCATTAAATAAAATAATTAAAGTTTTATATAAGTTCTTAGATAATATGCGAAAGCGAATAAAAGGTTTCAAAGTTTGACAACGATGTTAACATAGATAAAAATAATTCTTGAAAATTGGTCCAATGCAAATCAACACCATAAAGCAAGCAAAGACATCCACAGCTAAGCACCTGAGAAAAACATGCTAAAACATCAACATAAAGTTGGTGAATTCATAGGTTTGAATTTAGTATTAAAAGTGGACCACAAGTTCACAGTACGCGTGTGACAGTTATAACAAATACAACCCCACATAAAAAGTATTTATTGTTGCGCTAAGCTCATGACACCGAAGCTCAATTAAAATGAAGCATATTATATGGCAAACAAGAATTAATTGCCCTAAAGGTATCTGACCAAGATCACCTAGTGAAATCCGACATGGTATATATCTGTTTATCGGGAGCCCCGTGGGTAGTAAGCGCTACTCACCCGGATAGGGATAATTAGTCCCAATAGATCTATTTATAACATCCCCGCTTACTTAACCAGTCCATCGATTAAGCAATTGACGGTTCATGATAGTTCGGGCATTAGTGGTCTATTCGCTACTTAGGCAACACGTAATCAGGAAAAGGTAACGTAACGTAACTGTGTCTATAGTTTAAAAACAAGCAATGTTTCTCACCCCAAAGTAGTAAAACGTGGGGCTATGAACTTACCTTAGCAAGATGAGCAAATGATAAATCACGCAAGTAAAAGATGATATAGAAATCTAGTCGCGACCTAGAATAATAACGCGTCTTAGAAACACAGAAAGTATGCCAAGAATTGCATAATATGTTCATCACCAAAACACATTCATGTGTGTTTGCATTGGTTTGATTATCAAATCATGACAAAATAAAATCATATAGTTTTTCGTTAAGTTTCGGCGTTTAACCAAAAATCACTATTTTTAGTAAGTTTCTATTTTAAGAAAGTATTTAGTTTCGGGATGTTAATACCGTCCCTTATATTTGCTTAATCCATATTTCCTTAAGTGCACAAGAGAAATCTAAACGTTTAACTTCCATGTCCATCTTGCTAAAATTTACCAAACTTACTATTTTTAGTAACCTTAACGCTTTTTCTAAAATATGTTAACGACGTCTTTAAATGATACTAATCAATATATATGTGTCACTATATGTTTCGCTAGTGTTTTAAAAGCTCAAAATATCTCGAAAGTGTCTGAAAACCGATTTTACTATTCACATCAGCAACTATTCATTTGGTTTTGCCAAAAAATATTTCAAGTTTTATTTGACTATAACTTGGCCGTTTTAAGTCCAATTTTAATGTGCGATATATTAAAAACTATTTATTTGAAACGATCTCTCCAAAAACTACTTTTACGCCCAATGAAAATATTCCTAAGTCGCTCAAAACCTCAAAACCATTTCGGATCAACAACATCATTTTTCACAAACACTTCCAAAAAGCACACCAAACTTTACAATAGTGCCTGCTCTAGCCTAATCTCCATTCACAACTAAACCACAACAATTCCACACCTAAAACTAACATAATCCCTTCATTTCTATTGTTGCAACTCTCATTCAACTCTCATCTCACCAAGAACATATTATTTAACTACAAAACACTTAGAAAAGATAAAATAACTCATATAATATCTAAACTAATCAAAATCTAAAGTTGGAACGCGTTCGATGATGTTTTTCAGATTTACGCGGGTTAACTTTCTGGTAAACCGACAGATTCAAACGTAATGTATAAAAGTCAAAAATAATTGTCGAAAATGTTTAAAATATTGACCTGAAATTTTTGGGGTGTGACATTCTTCCCCCGTTAAAAGAGTTTTGTCCTCAAAGCTTAAGACGTGGACTAAGGGTTAACGAAAAGATGAGGGTACTTTTTCTTCATTTGATCTTCATGCTCCCAAGTAAACTCAGGCCCTCGTCTCGAATTCCAACGGCCCTTCACGATTGGAATGCGACTTTGCTTTAGCCGTTTAACTTCTCGATCCATAATTTTAACTAGTTCCTTAATAAAATTAAGCTTATCATCAATCTGGATCTCATCCAACAGAATAGCTAGTGGTTCGTCTATGAAACACTTCTTCAAATTGGAAACATGAAAAGTGCTATAAACTCGGCTTAATTGCTTTGGGAGTTCAAGTCGATAAGCAAGCATTCCTACTTTAGCAAGAATCTTAAAAGGTCCAATATAACGAGTGTTTTGCTTCCCCCGTTTACCGAAACGTATCACCCCTTTCCATGGCGACACTTTCAACATGACCTTATCTCCAACCTCAAATTCCAATGGCCTGCGTCTCCTATCGGCGTAGCTCTTCTGTCTATCTCGTGCAGCTTGAATACGCTTTATGATCTGAATGATCTTCTCAGTTGTTACATGAACCATTTCTGGACCAGTGAGCTGGGCGTCTCCAACCTCAGCCAAACAAATAGGCGATCGACATTTTTGGCCGTAGAGAGCTTTAAACGGTGCAGCTAACTGTTGTTGTAAGAAAACTCCACCAAAGGTAGGTGTCTATCCCAACCTTTCCCAAAATCAATTACACAAGCACGTAGCATGTCCTCTAAGGTTTGGATAGTTCTTTCACTTTGACCATCAGTTTGTAGATGG
Organism: Tanacetum coccineum; assembly: GCA_026074375.1. NCBI lineage: Eukaryota > Viridiplantae > Streptophyta > Magnoliopsida > Asterales > Asteraceae > Tanacetum > Tanacetum coccineum. The sequence continues at coordinate 65,476 of BQNB010011423.1, read as the reverse complement.
TAAGCCGTACTCATATCTAATTGAGTACCTAAGGCTTTGTTCAACGATTGCCAGAAATGAGATGTAAATTTACTATCTCGATCAGAAATAATCAAAACCGGCACTCCATGCCTCGAGACTACTTTCTTCAAGTATTGTCAACTTCTCCATTATGTCATTTTCCTTCATTGGTAATAAATGAGCGGATTTCGTGAGTCGGTCAACAATTATCCAAATTGTATCTTGACCATTTGATGTCTTTGGTAACTTAGTAACAAAATCCGTTGTGATGTTTTCCCACTTACATACTGGGATCACAGGTTAAACCAACAAACCGGATGGTTTTTGGCATTCGGCCTTGACTTTGGCACATGTCAAACATTTACTGATGTAGGTGGCAATTTTTGCTTTTATATTCGGCTACCAATACAGTTTCTTCAAATCTTGGTACATCTTGTCCGATCCAAGATGAATTAAATAGTTTGACTTATGCGATTCATGCATAATCAACTCTCTTAAGTTACCTCGACAAGGTATCCAACTTCTCCCATTCAAGCATAATGTTCCATCAGTACGTTGTTCTAGCTTCTTAATCATACCACACACATCTTCGGTTCCAAAGTTCTCTTCCTTTCTTGCCTCAACCTGAGCATTTAAAATTTACGTAGGAAGGTTCAAACCAATCATCAAAACTAAAGCTTGAACTCGTAGCGGCTTATTCCGTTCCTTTAGGCTCAAGGCATCCGCCACTACGTTCGCCTTTCTCGGATGATAACGAATCTCGCAGTCATAATCGCTTAACAGCTCTAACCAACTACGTTGTCTCATGTTCAACTCTTTCTGATCTAGAATATGTTGCAAACTCTTATGATCAATAAACACAACACATTTCGTGCCGTACAAATAATGTCTCCACATTTTAAGAGCAAACACTACAGCTCCAAGTTCTAAGTCATGTGCAGTGTAATTCTTCTCGTGAATCTTGAGTTGGCGTGACACGTAGGCTATGAATTTCTCCCTTTGCATCAAAACTGCACCCAACCCTTTACGATAAGCATCACAGTAAACCACGAAGTTTTCACTACCTTCGGGTAAAGCCAAGATCAGTACACTACACAATTTCTTCTTCAACAGTTTAAATGCAACTTATGCCTTTTCACTCCAATTAAACTTCACGTTCTTTTAAATCAACTTCATCATAGGTTTGGAAATCTTTGATAAATCGTCGATAATAGCCAGCAAGACCTAAAAATTAATGAATCTCTGTCGGAGTCTTGGGCGATGCCCAATCCTTGATTGACTCTATCTTAGTTGGGTCCACGTGAATACCTTCACTATCAATCACGTGACTAACTTCGACAGCTAAAATTCACACTTCAAAAACTTGGCGTACAATTCTTCCTTCTTAAGCAACTCCAAAATTAACTTAAGATGTTCTGCATGCTCTTCCTTACTCTTGGAGTAGATCAAGATGTCATCAATAAAAACGATCACGAATTTATCCAGATATGACCTGCACACCCGATTCATCAGAATCATGAATATCGTCGGTGCGTTAGTCAGTCCAAATGGCATCACTTGAAACTCATAGTGACCGTAGCGTGTTCTAAACGTTGTCTTTGGAATGTCTTCCTCCCGAACTTTGAGTTGGTGATAACCAAATCTCAGGTCGATCTTAGAGTAGACTCTTGACCCTTGTAACTGATCAAACAGGTCGTCGATTCTTAGAAGTGGATATCGGTTCTTCATAGTTAGCTTGTTCAGTTCATGATAATCGATACACATCCGAAAAGATCCATCTTTCTTTTTGACAAACAAGACCGGGGCTCCCTAGGGTGAGGAACTCGGTCTTATAAATCCCTTGTCAAAAAGTTCTTGTAGTTGAGTAGACAGTCCTTACAGTTTTGACAGTGCTAATCTATACGGGCGCGTGCCATAGGTGCAGCACCAGGGACCAAGTCGATTTGAAATTCAACTTGTCGCGTTGGTGGTAATCCAGGCAAGTCTTTTGGAAAGACCTCCAGAAAGTCTCGTATAGTCGGCATGTCCTCAAGTCGCTTCTCCTTCGACTTGTCTTTGGTTTCCTTCTTCGTTACTTGTGCTAGAAAAATTAGGCAACCTCTCTTGATAAATTTTTAAGTCTTCGTGCATGATATAATGCTCAACTTTGACTTCTCTCCTTTGCCGTCTATATCACCTTGAACTATTAAAACTTCATCTCCATAGGGAATTCACACAATCTTCTCATCACAAACGATCATCGCATGATGGTTCGCTAACCAATCCATGCCGATGATGACGTCAAAACTACCAAGTTCTACTGGCATTAACAAGTTTGGGGGTTTATCCTTACCCTTCTATGGAAGTATAAGGATGTAATATACAGGTGTGGTGAGCGATATGTATTTCTAACCTTGACATAATTAGTCCCTACAAGTCACACCTTACAATATCTAATGTAATTCCGTATAAGTCGACATATTTTAAGGCCAACAATAGGAGATTAGGTCACGCTAATATGCGTCTCATTCAATCGTTAGCATCTAAGGAATTAGTTAGAAACTTATCTAAGCTTAAGTTTGATCAACACTTCTGTGATGCTTGTAAAATTAGAAAATAAGCTCACGCTAGTCACAAAGCTAAGAATATAGTCTCAACGACTAGATGCTTAGAACTCCTTCATATGGATCTCTTTGGTCCATCCGCCGTATGGAGTTACGGAGGAAACCACTACACTTTAGTCATAGTAGATGACTACTCTAGATATACTTGGACTAGATTCCTTAAGGATAAAACCGAAGCCTTTGATCAATTCAAAATATTTAGTAAGAAGATTCAAAACCAATTAGGATGTACAATAGTGTTAATAAGAACCGACCACGGTATGGAATTTTGATAATAGGTGCAATTTGGAGAGTTTTGTAATGCCAATGGAATTACACATAACTTCTCGGCTCCACGCACTCCTCAATCAAATGGCGTGGTTGAAAGGAAAAATAGGACACTTCAAGAAATGAGTAGGACTATGTTGAATGAGCAATCATTACCACAAAAGTTTTGGTGTAACGTAATACTTCAACATACATTCTCAACCGAATCCTAATTAGATCCATCTAGAAAAAACCTTATGAATTTTGATAGGTAACAACCTACTCTTTTAATACTATAGAGTGTTTGGAAGCAAGTGCTTCATTTTAAACACTAAAGATTACCTTACCAAGTTTGACCCAAAGTCATACGAATGTGTCTTTTTAGGTTACTCCCAAAATAGTAAAGCCTACATCATCCTTAATAAACCACCAGGAAAATTGAAGATTACTCAACGTTACCTTCGATGAACTCCTCCACCCTCTAATCACATCACCCCTTATTGGTAGATGACTTAGATAAAACAAGAAGCAATTTAAGGTACCGAAAAGAAAACTTAGAGAATAACATTGAGGATGAAACTTTAGAAATTGACAAAATAGTCAATATTAAGGAATCTAAGAAAAAAACCAATCCATTAGAAAATGTCATAGGAAACCTTAACCAAAGAACTCTTGTCACAAGCCCAAAACCAAAGTAACTTCTTTTGTTTTATATCAACTATGGAACCTAGGAATGTGAATGAAGCCTTAACGCATGAAAGTTGGATAACCTATGCAATAAAATTAAATCAAATCATGCAAACGATGTTTAAAAGAGTTAGTTCCACAACCTATGGAATATGACAATCATAAGAACTAATTGGGTGTATAGAAATAGTTATACGGAGAAATCCATCCTTTCTCAAAATAAGCTAGGTTAGTGCTCAAGCTATAAAGCAACAAGAAGCTCGATTATGATGACATTTTTATTCATATGCCTCTTTGCTAGACTAGAGTCAATTAGGATACTACTACTAGCTTAGCTTGCACCTTATTTTTAAGCTATACTAAATGTATGTAAAAAGTGCATTCCTGAATGGTTTTACCAATGAGGAGGTATACATGGCACAACCTTCGGGATTCATTGACTTTAAAAAACCAGATCATGTTTATAAACTAAATAAAGCTTTATATGGTCTTAAACAAGCACCCAAAGCTTGGTATGATAGATTAAAATCTTTCCTTATTATACATGAATACAAAATGAGAATTGTAGATAACACACTTTTTCACTAGAAGAAAAGTTCAAATTTAATCATCGTTCTTGTCAAGACATGTGTGATGAATTTGCCAAAATCATGCATGCCGAGTTCGAGATGAGCATGATGGGTGAACTTAACTTCTTCCTTGGATTACAAATAAAACAAATGGAAGATGTAATTTTCTTTAATCAATCTAAATATATTAAAGAAATGCTTAAGAAATTTGGCTTAGAAGATGCTAAACCAATGAAAACCCCTATGTCCTCCGATACTCAAACACCATTAAAGACGAAGAGTGTGAGTCGGTATATAGTACCAAGTTCCGAGGCAAGTTTAGGCAGTTTATTCTACCTAACAGCAAGTAGGCCCGATATCATGTTTAGTGTCTGCCTTTGTGGCCACTTCCAAGAGGCTCCCAAAACCTCTCATCTTGAAGCGGTTAAGCGTATCTTCCGATACATTAAAGGCACTACGCACTTAGGATTATGGTATCCTAAGGGGACCGGCATAGAAACCGTAGTATATGCCGACTCTGATCATGCGGGAGATTATGTGGACCGAAAGAGCAACTAGCGGTATTTGTACGTTCGTGGGATGTTATTTGACATCTTGGTTCTCGAAGAAACAAACCGCAATCTTGCTATATCCACTACCGATGCCAATATTAAAGCGCCCTAAAAGGCATGTCAACATCACTATGGATGAACAAGCTCTTATCGACTTATTACGTACGACTTGACTACGTTTCCGAATATGTTACAACAAAGGCTCGATTGACCTTAGTCCTAAAACCCGGTGCAACTACTCTTGTACTAAACACATCAAAATACTCACCACTTTCTTTGTGATAATAATCCAGAAAGGACTATCTTAATCGAAAAAGTGCGTCGTCAAAATCGCCGACCATTCTACTAAATCCTTAAACGTAATCGTTTAATTATCTTCATCTGGTTAGGAAGAGGAACACATGTCCATAAACGTGTTAACCGCTTCTCTTACTTCTAGTTTGATTCTAGTCCGTTGTTCCATTCCATGTCGTGACAACTTAAATACTTTATCCGAAGTACTTTGAGCATTTTTAATTCACGAAATGCAAATTAAAACGTCACTCCTTTATGTAAAGTTGTTGTCAAAATTTAGTCCAAAAAACCCGTGCTGAGGACGGCCCCATATGGCAGGCAGCCCCAAAGCTTATTTGGGCGCCCCCTGATTGATATGGGACCGCCACCAACAGACACTTATTATCTGCACATTGTCAAAAATTTTCAAAACTCAAAACCAAACACCCCCTCTTCCTGCTGGTGCGACGAACACGAAACCAAAACCACCAAAACTCAAAATCAACCACCTAAACACTAATTGAAGATCAAATCAACACTAATAATTATTCATAACATCATAAAGATAATTAATTGTAAGTCATTTCATCTATTTTCATTCCTAATTTGTGTCTAGAGGTTTTCATGTTGAACAAAAATTCAAATTAGGGATTTCATTTTTTCTTGTGTTTATATACAATTAGGACTACAATAACACAATGTATAACTAATATGCTTCCCGTAGAAATAGGATTTGCATGATTAAAGTGTGTTTGTCAAAAATTATTTTCACAACCAAACCCCAATTTTATTTTCAAAATCACTCACGTTAGGATCACTAAAAATTATGTTATACATTGTTAATTACTCTCCATAAATGAATTTTGAATACATGCATAATGATCTCATAAACAAAATTAGAGATACATAATTCATATGTATTTTTCGACATGCTTGGATGAGCAAAATCAAATTAAGGGGCTTTTGGGTTAACTCTTAGGATTTTATTTCTAGGTCAAGCTAATCGTTACTCCACATTTGTCGCATTTAGGCACACACTAAATACACGTTCAAATTAATAATACATGTTCATAGTTATAAAATATGACTTTGGTTATTTTCGTTTTAGGTGACCATGCCTCGAATCACCGGACTAGATCACCAAAATACCCAAAAATACATTCTACACATATCAAATGAATTATCAACCATTACAAAACACCATTGCAAATCTTGAAAAACGATACTTTCATGAGGGTAGGGTTGTAAGTTAAACTTTTAAAAACATGAGTCATACCCGTGCTAAGTTTGGATTAATTGGTTTTGATTGTTTATTGAGCATAAACAAACAAATTGTTCCTCGTTTTTGTTCTCGAGTTTTATAGTCAACTCACGTTTGACTATGTTGATCCCAATCTGAATAGATCTTTCTAGCCTGTTAAGGGTGGTAGCCAATCTGGATAGATCCAAACCAACTACAAGAGAAACAATGACTATGAACAATATAAGTTATGCGAAAACTAACTTATACTGGCTAAAGAAGAACAATGAATAAAACAGAACTTTGATTACTATAAATCTGCTAGATTACAGAATTCTAACTATGAATATTTGTGAAACTTATATATCTAACTAATGCCGTAGGGTTCCTTTTATACACCAAGGAAACCCTAATGGGCTTACAAACCGTGTGAAGAGATAATGCATATCTATTCCTAATATAACTCATGCATATCTCCTAACAGTACTAACTAATATATGCTAGCAGTACTAACTTACTACTAACAGTACTAACTCTACTACCAGTACTAACTAACTAACACAAACAGTACTAAGTCAGGAAAATATAATACCAACAATCCTTTCTAAACATTGATGTTCACTTGTTAATCTTTAATGTTACTTCATTTTAAGCTTCTGATCACTGGAGGATGTATCCAAAACATAGTATCTTTAATCGCTATTTGATAAACATGAACTTCTTTTGTGACATTGTAATATTTAACATTCATTAGCTTCCAGTCTTTGTCATCTTTACAGCAACACAGCAACACCAACTAAGTTGGCCTTGTAGTTTTTGGCAAACTACCAGCCATAAACGGATTTGATGTTTCTTCTTTACAGTAGCCGTTTGATCTAGAATAACCAAGAGCTTCATTGCAATAACATGGTGGCATTGATGAACCATGATAGTTTGGGCAAACATGCAACCATCAACGTATTTGAGAATCTTTAACCAAGATCCGTTTGCCTTTGGAGCAACCAACTCTTTACTGTAAAGCATTGTGATTTTGAGAACCATATAGTTTATTGGCAAACTATCATCGCATACCAATCAAATCTAATACCAACCCAACCTCCTTTAATCACATTCCACTACCTATCTATTAGTCATAAAAACTCAAGTAAAGCCAGATGACCGAAAATGTGAGGAATGTAACACCCCCAACCCCAACCCTCACCAACACCCACCCACCCACCAACCCTCAACCACCCTCATCAAAGATCCATCCAGCACCTCATCACCAACGTCACACACACAACCCGAACACAATCCCCCAACAAACCCTCCCAGCCACAACAACCCATAAACAAAGATATCTATGCACTACAACCACCATCCCTCCACTGCAACACATACCCCTCAACCAGAAATAACACTTACATCCCCCACCCCAACACACATCTCCTCAACCCCCACAACCTCAACCAGACAAACCAATCACTTCCCTCTTAACCACTTCAGCAATTGCCTCGAAACATTATCCTTAAACAATCTTCCCCAAAGAACTGAGATACAACCCGCTTCAAGAGTCTGTTGTTTGACAAACCTCTACATCACCAGGATGTATAACCCTCCCACAAAACCATCCTAGATTTCCAACCTTATGACACCAACTCAGAAACAGTTGTATTAAATACCATCTATATCTACCATCCCTATCTAAATGAACCATATATTAGATGCCCCTCCGCACCATGTTAGTCAAAATGCCTCCCAAAATCAACCCCGAACTACCAACGCCCACAGCAACACTCACCAAGTCCTAACACCAAACCACAACCAACAACCACAGTACCAAACTCCGACCATGACAAACTCAATCATCTACAAACTAAAAAGACCCACTCATATAACAAACCCCACAAGCTACCCAACTAATAACCATGAAGCAATCACTAACATAAAACAACTTAGAATCCACCCGAAACACCGATTTAGAATAGCCTCCCGTTGCCTTCATTCTGCTTTTGCATACTTTAATATGTGTACCTTGTCTCATCCTGGTACAATCTCCTCAACTTCTTACTTGCTTAAACATCCAATTTTAGTACCGTCAGGTTTCTTCCAAGCACCTTCTCCTTCTAATGAAACATCTTCATAAGCTTCCTTTCTTATTCATCTTCCTCTATCAATCTTTCATCTTTTAGCATACCCAAAATGAAGACAAAGACTTGAATAGACCTTCTATTTTGTCTTTTTTCAACACCCCACAGAGCCCTACTTTCAACAACATCTTGATACATAGTTTAATCCTGTATAAACCTTCCCCCCATCTTTAATAAAGAAATCATCTCATTTCTAAACATATGAAATATCTAGATAGGTATGTACATTGCTAGCTACTGCTCTTTGTTCCTGCCAAGAAAACTTCCCTTGAGCTTCAATAGTTACATGCAAAAAAATTTAGCTCTTTGTTCAACCGTGAATTGTTCCCATTCCTGCCTCTTGCGTCTGATTAGCTGACAATGTGGTAATCTGCATTTATCCATGCTTGGATTTCATCAATTCTCTAGCTAATGCAGCTTGTTTAGCTTCTTCAGCACCACCCCAAACCCCGGCAACCATTTCTCTTTTCGTAAAATCTTGCTTGGAATTTCGAGCTTAGCCTGTAACGCGAAGACAGCTTAATCCTAATCCGAGCTTTGACTTCATCCAAGGTCATCTTTTTAATTATCTTCTTTGCAATTCTCATGCACCTCTTACGAAGTACACCTTTGCCCTTTAACTTTAGATCTAACATTTTAATTGGCTTCAAATTAAAACAGATCTTTCAGCCTATCAGAATCTTTAAACTTCTTTTCATAGCCACTCCTTTCAGCTTTGCCTTGTCCATCCTTTATTTTTCACTAGAGTTTTAGCAGAGTTTTATATCATTCATTATCAAACACACTGTTGAAGTAATGAGGGAGTCATTGGAGTAAGCAGTACAACCTTCTGGTCTGCTGGCAATAACTAAGCATTAACAATACTAACTTCATTCACAACAGTTACACCTCCTATATTACCATCAGCAAGTGTAGCTTATTCTTCATTGCTACCTCCCTTTTCTTTAAAACCCTGTATCATGTGTCCCATTTATCTCCCAGTCTCTTTAACTTACCCTCCCCTACTTCACAACTTCCTTTCCGTGTCCATATATTCTATACCTTCATCATCAAGAATATCAAAGGCCAATCATCCAGAATTTTGTCTTTGGTTTTGGCATTTTATTTCCTCCCCTGTTTAGATATAGAATCCTTCTTACCAACTTTTTTCTTCAATGGCTAGAAATAGCCAGCCACACCAAACCCCAATCTAATATCTTTTTAGCGAGCCTATGCATACCCAACACTTCTTCACACGGCTTCTGATTAGAGATTTCAATATAAGGATCTCTTTAGCCTGAGCATGACCCTTTGAAGTCTCGCAAAGCAAAGACCCCATTTTGACACGTATAGTTGCAAAGACCAAAACTCACCTCTAGGATTCAAGCAACCCTCAAGCTATGTCATCAGTATAGTCCCACCATCAACGAGGGTTAACAAGTGTTCACATAACCAGCTTCCCTCTACACTCCTCCGCAGTTCCCACTATAAAGTTTCTTCCTAGAGTAAGTTAGTGTAGTGAGGTACTTGTCTATAACGTAATCCTAATGATATTGTGTTTTTTAGTGTTTCATTATTGATGTACTTTGATTTGACTGACATTATTGACTGTTTGGGACACTGCTGAGTTCCAAAACTGTTCAATAAGGGAAGTAGAGACATTAGGACTTACAGTGAGAGCATAGAAAATCGAGCTTCGCGATAGAAAGTCCACAATCTTATGAAACTGAGCATTCCCTTCAGTCTTTTCTAAATACGCAACCATGTTATGCTTGGGGCAAGATTCAAGAGCATGTCCATTTTCGTTAATTTTATGAGTAATCGGGTGTATTTTCGTCAATTAGATTGGATAAGGGTTTTATGAATTGAGAAGCTTAGATAGAGATTAGGTGAAGTTGAAATCTCTTCTCAACACAACAAAACAAACGGAGAGGCTTCCACTCTCCTCTCAAAGGACACTCTTCCGGCAAATCACTGTCACATCAAGTTCACAATACAAAACCCTAAACCATTCTAATTGACGAACAATCTCCCGATTTACTCCCCAAAAATAACAACAAGGATCACTTTAATCTTGCCACAACATAACATGTTGCTTATTTAGAAAGAACTGAAGGGAATGCTCAGTTTCATAAGATTGTGGACTTTCTATCGGAAAAGCGCCGATTTTTACTATGCACTCAACTATAAAATCCGTAATGTCTCTACTTCACTATGAACAGTTTTATAACTCATCAGTTTACCCAAACAGTCAATAAATGTACAGTCCAAATACAAAGACACACACTGACCCCAACCAACACCCTCTCCTTACTGAATCATCTTCTTAGACAAGAACATCACCTAAAACTCTAGACAGACCTAAGAGGGCACTGGTGGGAGTGAAGGGGATCAGGTTCAGTTACCCCATGATAATCCTCTTTCAGGTGGTCACACATCTGACATAGCTGAGGGTAGCTTGAACCAATAGTAATCTATTTGTTCTTTGGCACTAACTTGTCAAACAGGGTTCTTGCTTTGGAGACTTCCAAGGATGCTCAGGCTACAGAGATCCTTAAACTGAAAACTAGAATCAAGAAGCTGGAGAAGAAGTGTAAGCCTAGCATCTCACACCACAAAGCATGGTTAAGGAGTGTGTCTATTTTATCCATGAAGAAAAAGTTGGGTAAGAAGGAGTATGTATCCAAACAGGGGAGGAAAAATGCCAAACCAAGACCAACTTTGGATGACAGTGCCTTTGATAATCTTGATGCTGATGGTATAGACTATATGGACACGAAGGAAGTTGTGAATAAGGGGAGGGAAAGTAAAGAGACTGAGGAGCTAAATGTGACACATGATACAGGGGTTTTAAAAAAAGGAGGAAGCAATGAAGAACAAGTTAATGCTGCTGGTAATATAGGAGTTAGTACTGTTGTGCCTGAAGTTAGTACTGTTAATATTAGTACTGCCAGCAGACCAGAAGTTAGTACTGCTACTCTAATGACTCTTCCTACTACAACAAGTGTGTTTGATAATGAAGATATAACACTTGCTGAAACTCTAGTGAAAATGAAGGATGATAAGGCAAAGCTGAAAGGAGTGGCTATTAAAGAAGTTAAAGAATCTGATAGGCCTGAAAGATCAGTTTTAACTTTGAAGCCACTTCCAAAGATAGATCCTAAAGATAAAGGCAAAGGTGTTCTTGAAGAGGAGCATGAGCCTGCAAAGAAGCTAAATAAAAGTGACTTGGATGCAGCTCAATTGGCTATGGATAAAGAGTTTGCAATACAGGCTAATGCTGAATTACAAGCAGAGTTAGAAAGAGAAAGGGTTGCTGCTGAAGAAGCTACTCAGGCTGTCTTAGCTAGCGAATTTGATGAAATCCAAGCAAGGATAAATGCAGATACACTTTTAGCTAAAAGACTTCAAGAGGCAGAAAGGGAACAATTCACTGTTGAACAAAGAGCTAAATTTTTGCATGACATTATTGCAGCTCAGAGGAAGTTTCTTGCAGAACAAAGAGCAGTAGCTATCAGGAACAAACCTCTCACTAAAACTCAGTTAAGAAATTAGATGATAACTTTCTTAAAGCATGTGGGAAGATATATACAGAATAAACTAAGAAACAAGAAGTTTGAAGAAGTTCAAGTTTTGTATGAAAAAGCAAAGAAGTCTATTCAAGACTTTGTTCCTATTGGGTCTAGCTTAAAGAAAAAGATGTGGTATCAATTTTTCTCAAAATTTCATATTTATGCAGATCAATTTTTGAGGGGGAGCTTTTAAAACCAAAGCCTTTTAATGTACTTTGGGTACATCTCATAAATGTCAATTTTATATATCAAAAAACATTCAAGTGAAATTAAAATGTAGAAATTATAATGTCAATTAATAATATGCAATGTTCACTAAGGCATCTCACTCCGTCTTCAACATATTTTTAGTGACATATCATTTTTTCTTGTAATGTCAAGTTTTAAAAATCTTTGATATCCCGCATATATTGGTGAAGGGGATCAATCAAGAAAAATGTTCACAAATTCATGCTAAGAAAACATTTTTCTCCCCATGATAATTTTCATGTCAAATTTTAATCAATTGGTATTTCAAATACCAAAAGACTTGTTATTTTAAATAAGGGGATAAAATGTGATTAAAATGTGTTCTAGAAAAATATGATCTTTAAGACTTTAAGTGCTACTCTTTCCTTCGTTTGTGAAACCATTTTGAATATCGATGCACATGTGTAGGGGGAGTATTTGAAAATAACAATGTCATAAAATGGTTTTATAGTTTCGATCTATATACCCAACAACCAATTAACTCACAACGTCGATGAAGTCATAAGGTGGTTAAGGTTAGGTATAAGTCCTATGATCCAACCAGAACCGGAGGAATCTACCCAAGGACAATCCATAGTTAGAAATAACAGTCCTTAAGTATGATTGGAGATGAATAAGAATAAGGGAATAATGTAGACTAAGACATGAGTTGTCACCTATACAATCACAACATGGTGATAGTGATGACGTCTTGGTAAGCATTGAAGGGGTTGAAGAATTAAAAATAAATGTATGGATAAAGGGTGAAAAGAAAGAAGCCTTTCACATACCTTAGACAGAAACCGAGTCAATACATAATCTATCAAAATTACAAAGATGATTGTTGGTATTGAATAAAGCCGTCATGGACCCAGTGATGCAATGCATAACCCTTCCTAGCCATTTAAGTTTCTCTCAAAAGAGACTTGTCTCATTTGTCTCAAAGATACACACATTATCTATTAACATCTCACTCCGAGGTTGTTGATTATGAATAGGTGGAAGTCAGCTCCAGCCTCCGATTACTAAAACCAAAGTGCACAAATCGAGTCTCGAGCCAAGAGAGATCATCATTATAAATCTCATTAGGACACAATCCATGTATAACACTTGTTGTTCACCCTTAAACAACATTTGGTATCAAAAAGTCCTACGCATTATCCTTGAGATCTTTCCAGAACATTCAGAGTGATACTCTTTAGTATTTACAGTAACGAATGGAAATTCATCCAGAGTCAACCTCAAACAGCTCTGCGGTAGATGACTTGCAAGATTCTATATGAATCAAGCTTGTGATAACTGGATATTGATTTTGGTCCAGTAAATAAATTGATGACTTAATTAGAAAGATAGTAACTATGTGATTCACTCTTACCGTTTTGTCTACTTTGAGATGTTCCGGTAATGAGAACAAGCAAGCATGGTGAATCTAATACATCTATGTTAAAAGATCCAACGCTTTGAGATAGAAACCCTGTCAAGGAGATTCTTTAAATCTACCTGATCACAGGTATATTATTTGTTAGATATAAGAAAAAGACTCGGTCACCCCATGTACTTTATAGTTTATCGTAGCTCGTAGTTTAATGTTAATTGTATGACATACGGTATTGGGCCGGGTAATAAACCCACACATGTAAGCCAATACCAAGGCCTATAGCCAGTTTTATAAGAACTATAAATACCTCTTCCATCCTATGGAAGAGGTGCTTGGTCATTTCATAATACAAGTTTTACTTTCTCTCACTAGAAGCTTTTCTCTCTAGTATTTCTCTCTCTAAGATTCGGCCAATCTACTAATCTACGATTGTGCTATGATATCCAAGTTTCTACAAATGGTATCAGAGCTCATGGGATGATTAGATCATGTGTATGTGCGTTTTGTTGCTTGGTTTAGATCAAAAGTTGTACTTTTAAGGTCCTTTAGCTAGTTCGTCCTATTTCCTAGATTTTGATGTTGTTTGTGTTAAAGCTTTGTTTTTTCTAGTTTCTATAGCCTTCTAGTACTTAGTTGTGCAAAAGAATCCGGGCAAAAACGTTCAAAAGGGTGATTTTTAGGTGAAAATGTGCGTTTTTCATCGCCGCGGTTTGGTATTCTGTTTCTTATTTATCGCAGCGGTTTGACATACTCATACACTGTACTGGCGGTTTTTCAGTTCGTACACTGACAGCGGTTTGTCCTATTAGGTAACGGTTTGTCAGGAAGTTAGTGACAGCTGTTTGTCGTATTTCGTAGCAGTTTGTCATCTAGTGACAGCGGTTTGACAGTAGCGGTTTACTCGAATTCTTATCATAGCGGTTTACTAATGGCGGTTTATAGGTTTTGAAGATTTTTTATTTCTCAAGGCGATTTGGGAAACAGACCTCTGCCAATTTGATTTCCTTGCAGCGGTTTGGGAGTTACTCTTCATAGCGGTTTACTAGTATTTCTTCATAGCTGTTTACTAATAGCGGTTTAACTAGGTAGCGATTTGTTTATAGGTTTTGAAGATTTTTACCTTATAGCGGTTTACTAAACGAACCTCTGGCGGTTTGAATTGTAGGCAGAGGTTTGGCTGTTATTTCTTTGTAGCGGTTTGGTAGTAGCGGTTTGGTTTAATTTTCTTCTTGACAGCAGTTTGACTAGGCAGCGGTTTGACCTCTTAGGCAGCGGTTTGAGACACTGTTTGGACACTTGGACAATTTTCAAACTTTTAACCTTTGGACTTAACAAACTAAAATAACAAAACACTTAATTTAACTTCACCACTTTTAACATACACTCACCAATCATTGAACGATCAACTTATATCATTTCACAATCACTTATGATGGCAAATCTTTCTGAAGATATCCAGTGTGCCGGTTCTGATACCCGCCCACCAATGCTTGATAGGTCTGATTTTGAGTCTTGGCAACAACGTATTCGTTTGTACTGTCTGGGAAAATATAATGGGTAGAACATACTTAATTCGATTGATGAAGGTCCATTTAAGATGGGAAAGTTCATAGAAACACTTGCTGAAGGTGCACTTTATCTAGGACCAGAAAGGGATAGAGTCTTTGTAGACCTTACACCAGAAAAAAAGGAGAGGTTTAAAGCTGACATTCGTGCAACGAATATCCTACTTCATGGTTTACCAAAAGACATCTACACACTCATTAACCATTACACTAACGCCAACTACATTTGGGATAATGTGAAGATGCTCTTGGAAGGTTCTGAGTTAACAAAAGATGAACGTGAATCACAGCTATATGATGACTTTGAACAATTCCGTTAGAACAAAGGAGAAACCATTCACGAATACTATGTCAGGTTTACAAAGATCATTAATGACATGAAAAACATCAAGATCACTATGCCCAAAATGTATCTTAACTTCAAATTTATGAACAAAATGTTGCCTGAATTGGGTAGATTCGTGACTGTAGTCAAACTGAACAGAGTATTAAAGACATCTAACTATGATCAGCTGTATGCTTACTTGAAACAACACGAGGCACATGCGAATGAAAACTAGACGATGGTGGAAAGATACAATCAACATGTCATTGATCCTCTTGCCTTTGTATCTAATGTTTCACCTCAGGAGTACCCTACACAATCATCAGCTATTCCCCAATCTATATATGTCCCACCAGTTACCCATCAACCATAATTTGCTGATAACATACAACTTGATTCAGGTCTTACCCCAACTGATGACTTGATTGAAAACTTAACTTAAACAGTTGCCCTACTCGCCCAATCCTACAAATCACACCTTCCTCAAACTAACAACCAACTCAGAACTTCATCTAAAATAAGGAACCAAGCTACAATTCAAAACGGCATGGTTGTTGTTCAGAATGTTCAGGGTAGACAGAACAAAGGTCAGGGGAACTATGCTAGGGTAGCAGTTGCAGCTAGAAATGGGGGAGTTTAGAACAGAGTTCGCAATGCTAATCCTGGTCAAGACAATGCACTCACCTAATGCTAATAGGGCATATAGCAAGACAATGCACTCACCTAAAGCGACCACATAGTTTAGAATACTTCAAAGAAAAGATGTGTTGATGCAAGCTCAGGAGAATGGAGTGGTTTTGGATGAAGAGCAGTTGTTGTTTATTGTAGGTGGACAGACTAACACGTTTGATGATGATGTGGATGAGGCACCAAGACTTGACACTTAACGAAGACAACATCTTTCAAGATGATCAATGTGATGCTTTTGACTCTGATGTTGATGAGGCTCCTACTATACATACCATGTTCATGGCAAATCTGTCATCAGCTAATCCAATCTATGATGAAGCTGGCCCAACATATGATTCGGACATTTTATCTAAGGTACAAGATCATGATAACTATCTAGATAGTGTTGGTGAGTATCATGAAGTACACGAGATGCAAAACGATGTACAACCAAACTATGTTGTTGACTCAGATGCTGAATATACGAGTGATAGTAATATTATTTCGTGTGAATAGTATGTGAAGGACAATAGAGTGCAAGTTGTACAAAGTAATGTATCTTTTGTGCCAAATGATGCTTTGATGATGATAATCAATGATATGCATGAACAGGCTGCCCAATGTGTTTCTACAAATGAGCAGAACAAAGTAGTTAATGAATCATTAACTGCTGAACTTGCGAGATATAAGTAACAAGTCGAGCTTTATGAAAAAGGGCAAGGTTTGAATTAACCGAAAGAGAACAAAAGATTGATGAACAATTAAGAATCGTTATCACTGACCGTAACTATAAGGAATAATCTTTGAAAAAGGAACTTCATTCTGTGAAAATGCAACTAAATTCTACCATTAACCATAACAAGTCAATGATAGAAGAAGTTACAACTTTGAAAAAGGATTTTAAATAGAAAGGAAGTAAATACCTTGAAAATTTTTTGGACATGAAAGCTTTAAAAGAAAAAGTTGAAGATAAATTATTCAAATAGTTCACATGTTGTGTAAACCAAAACCTAATTATGATGAAAAGAAAAATGTAGTAATAGGCTACAAAAATCCCTTATATCTCACCAATGCAATGAATGTTCAGTCTGCTCTCTATAATGGTCATGAAATAGTCAAGACCAATCATACCCCCGCTGTTGTGCATCACTTAGAGGATACTCTTGAGTTAGCTGAGATAACTAGGAAGAGAATACATGAGAATGTGAAAAGCCCTCTGTGTGTTCAAAAGCGAGTTAAGATTGCACCCCCATATTACTCGAAAGAGAATTATCTTGCAATTTTTATACCACAAAGACATTTGACCCCCGAAACAGATATTTTGGTCCTTAGATACCTAAGTGTTGACCCCGAAACCAATTTCAAAAATGATGGTGTATCCACCCAATACACCTGCAAAGCTTGTCTCTAGAGTTCTTCCAACAAAAAGTCAAGTGAAAATTAATATTTATACACTCATTTTACGGAATTTAATAAAACTTGTAAAAAGAGAATTACACCATGTGGTCTCACAGAAGGGGAAAGAGGTTTCGAACAAATAAAGGAATGTTACCTTACTGAGGTAATTCCATTTTTCAAAACACTTAAAAAACATTTTGAGGGAATCCAAACGGCTCTCGTTAAAGAAGTTAAAGAAATGAAAGAAATTTTTGAACAAATGGAAGCTGAGGTTGAACAAAATGATGTGGACAAGCAATGTGCGGACATTGAAAGGAAAAACCTTCTCATTGAAAATCAGAATCTAATTGCTGATTGTTTGTCTCATGAATTGTTGTATAGTGTCATGAATAATGTGCATACTATATCTAGATTTTCTTAAATGCTTGATGCTTACACTGTTGAACAAGCACGTTGTCTAGAACTTGAAGCTGAGATTGCTAAATTAAAAACACAAGCTTCAAAAAGATGATCATAGTGAAATGATAAAATGTTTTTCCAACCTTGAGGTGAATCGCCTAAATTTGCAATTAAAATATCCGCATCTTAAAGAAAGTTTTGGAAATAACAAATCATAGACATCTTAGGATGCTCCTGAATTTGACACAGTTTTTGAAAAGAACATAATGAAAGAATCTCTCCAAGGAAAGGACAACACAATTAGAAAGTTAAAAGTGGAAATATCTCAAATGAATGAGAGACGTAGTAAGGCAGATCGTATTCTTGATTTTAAGACTTTAGATTTTCAGAACACGGAATTAACAGAAAAAGTCAATGTTCTTCAAGAACAAAATGAGCTTTTTAGGGCAGAGAATGCAAAAATTAAGTAGCATTACAAGGAATTATATGATTCCATTAAGATAACGCGTGCTAAAACTATTGAAAAGATAACTTCTATGTTAACTGAAATTGAGAATCTAAAGGCTCAGCTAAAAGGAAAAATGAAATGTGTCACTATGGATACTGTGAAACTAATAGTTCTTACCCCTGGTATGTATGCAATCGATGTTGAACCAATCCCCCCTTACAATAGGAATAATAGGGAAGTTCATCTAGATTATCTCAAACATCTTAAGGAAAGTATAGAAACACTTCATGAGATAGTAGAAGAAGCTAGGATTGAAATACCATTAGATAATACGCTTGAGAATGTCTGCTTTTACACTAAAAAAAACTCAGGAATTGTTAGAATATGTGATTGGCACTTGTCCGAAAGAATTCAATAAAAGAGATAAAAAGGCTGCTACTACCCCTTTGAATAGGAAAAAGCAAGTTACTTTTAAGGAACCATGCGACACTTTAAATAATAACACACTAACACATGTTGAGCAACATAAAGTACAAAAGAATAAACAGTTCCACTAAAGCTAGCGGGTTAAAGCCTAGGAGCAATACAAAGAATAATAGGATCTTGCCAGCTAAAAGTGACAATAAGAAGAATGTAGAAGCTCACCCTAAGAACAATAAGTCTATGTTGAAATAAGAGAATCGTGTTGATTCTAGTATTAGCTCTAAGTGTACTGTAATTAATTCAAATTCTACATCTGTGTGTAAAACATGTAACAAATCTTAACTTCTGCTAATCATGTTAAGTGTGTTGTGAAATATTTGAAGTCTGTAAATGCCCCCTGTTAAAAATGTTTTAAGCAAAGTTAAATAAGTTTGGAAAGAAACAAGGAAAATATTTGCTAATGTTGGTTATCAGTGGAAGCCCACTGGAAGGAAATTATCTCTAGGAGAACATTGCCTTTTAACTAGGTTTACTATATCCAAAGTAGTGCATTTACATCACCCTGAACACGTTAGTTCTAGTGAAATTGTGATCACTGAGAAATTTAGTAACACTTCTCAGAAACCATTAACTATATACAAATGTAAAAACAAACAGGAAAAGGCAATTTCCAATGACATTACCACTACAGCTGAGTCACAGTCAATTGGTGACTCTGTGTAATATACAACTGTTTCTGCTAACCAACAGGACCCTAACAGAAATTGGGGATCCATCATACCAAACTCTCTATTTTTGTCTGTTTTCAAATGTAGGTCATGTAGATCGTCCTTTGGTATTTGGACTCACTCTGCTCAAAACATATGACGGGGAATCGCTCACGGCTTAGGAATTTCGTGAAAAAGTTCATCGGGACAGTCAGATTCAGGAATGATCATTTTGGTGCTATCATGGGTTATGGAGATTATGTGATTGGTGATAGTGTGATCTCCAGGGAATATTATGTGGAAGGACTTGGACACAATCTCTAATCTGTAGGTTAAATTTGTGATTCAGATCTTGAAGTTGCATTCAGAAACATACATGTTATGTTTGAGATGTAGATGGTGTGAAGTTACTTAAAGGTTCTTGTGGCTCAAATCTATATATTATCTCTGTTGAGGTCATGATAAAGTCCTCTCCAATCTGCTTATTGTCAAAAGCCTCCAAGAATAAATTATGGTTGTGGCATCGTTGGTTAAACCATTTGAACTTCGATACCATCAATGATCTTGCACGAAAAGATCTGGTAAGAGGCTTACCAAGGTTGAAGTTTGAGAAAGACCATCTTTGCTCTGCTTGTCAACTAGGAAAGAGCAAGAAGTATACCCACAAACCCAAATCTGAAAACACCATTATGGAAGTCTTACATACCCTTCATATGGATTTGTATGGACCAATGAGAGTGTAGAGTATTAATGGGAAGAAATACATTTTGGTCATCATGGATGATTATTCAAAACTTACATGGGTTAAGTTTTTGAGATCAAAAGATGAAACTCCAAAGTTTGTCATTAAGTTTCTAAAGCAAATACAAGTTGATCTCAACAAAACTGTCAGATACACCCGAACGGATAATGGCACATAATTTGTTAATTACGTTCTGACTGAATTATATGAAAGTGTCGGCATCTTTCACCAAAAATCTATTCCGAGAACTCCTCAGCAGAACGGCGTTGTCGAAAGACGGAATCGTACTCTTGTGGAAGTTACTCAGACAATGTTGATATTTTCAAAAGCTTCGATGTTTCTATGGGCAGAAGCTATTGCCACTGCTTGTTACACGCAACACAGATCCCTAATTCATACTCATCAATATAAAACCCCATATGAGCTTATACATGATAAGAAACCTGATCTTAAATTTCTTTGAGTTTTTGGTGCTCTTTGTTACCCTACAAATGACAGCGAAGATCTTGGAAAATTAAAAGCAACAGCTGATATTGGGATTTTCGTTGGTTATGCTCCCAATAGGAAGAGTTGTAGAATTTACACAAAAGAACCTGACGAATCATGAAAACAATTCACGTGCAGTTTGATGAGCTAACTGAGCATATGGATCCTGTGCACATCAGTACTGGACCCGAGCCTATTTTGTTAACGCCTGGACAAATCAGTTCAGGGCTCATCTCTAATCCGGTCCCTGTTGCTCCTTATGTACCACCAACTAATAAAGATCTTGAGATTTTATTCCAATCGATGTTCGATGAATACTTAGAACCCCCTAGTGTGGAAAGACAGGTACCTCCTGCTCCTGCAGTTCAAGTTCCAATTATTTCAGGCGGTACACCTTCTTCTACAACAATTGATCAAGATGCACCATCAACAAGTCATTCACTGTTATCCTCAGAAGTACAATATCCTATCTCACATCAAGGTGTTGTAGCTGGACCCACTATCGAAGACAATCCTTTTGCTTAAGCTGAAGACAATCCCTTTGTAAACGTATTTGCTTCGGAACCTAGTTCTGAAGAGTCATCATCAGGGGATGTTAGTTCAGCTGAATCCAATCAAGTTATTCAACCACATAATCATCTCGAAAAATGGTCCAAGGATTACCCAATGGATAATATAATTGGTAATCCTTCTCGTCCGGTATCCACCAGAAAACAGTAAGCTATTGATGCCTTGTGGTGTTTTTACAATTCTATACTTTCAAAAGTCGAACCCAAGAATTTCAAGACTGCCACGGCTGAAGCTTTCTGGTTTGAAGCTATACAAGAAGAAATTCACAAATTTGATCGGCTTCAAGTATGGGAATTAGTTCCAAAACTATACTATGTAATGATAATTTCTCTCAAGTGGATTTACAAGTCAAGCTTGATGAGTATGGTGATGTTCTAAAGAACAAGGCATGGTTAGTAGCGAAGGGATATCATCAAGAGGAGGGTATTGATTTTGAAGAATCATGTGAACCGGTTGCACGGATAGAGGCTATCAGAATCTTCATTGCAAATTTCTCCAACAAGAACATGATCATCTACCAGATGGATGTCAAGATTGTATTCCTGAATGGCGAGCTAAAAGAAGAAGTCTACGCCAGTCAACCCGAGGGATTTGTTGATCCAGATCATCCTACATACGTCTATCATCTGAAAAAGGCTCTTTATGGCTTAAAGTAGGCTCTACGGGCGTGGTATAACACATTATCAAGGTTTCTTCTGGAAAATAAGTTCTCCAAGGGTGTAGTGGATCCTATGTTATTCACCCGAAAAACAGGCAAACATATTCTTCTTGTTAAAATTTACGTAGATGATATTATATTTGCCTCAACCGATCCTAAAGCTTGTGACATATTTTCAAAAGAGACGAGTTCAAAATTTCAGATGTTAATGATGGGATAAATGTCGTTTTTCTTAGGATTACAAGTTTCTCAAAACCCCGGAGGCATCTTTATTAATCAATCAAAATATGCTCTTGAAATTTTAACAAAATATGGAATGGATATGTTTGACCCTGTAGATACACCAATGGTAGATAGATCAAAACTAGATGAGGACCCCTTAGGGATTCCAGTTGACCAGACTCGGTTTCAAGGAATGGTCGGCTCATTAATGTACCTCACTGCCAGTAGACCAGACCTTGTATTTGCCATGTGCATGTGTGCTAGGTACCAGGCTAAGCCTACCAAAAAGCACCTTGAAGCAATTAAGTGGGTCTTTCGGTAACTCAAAGGAACCATTAACATGGGTCTTTGGTATTTGAAGGACACCGCTATGGCACTAATGGCCTATCCAGATGCAGATCATGCAGGTTGTTAGTGTGGAAACTAGAAGGAGGGGTTGAATAGTTTACAGGTTCGTTTTACGTTTCAAAAGTTTGCTTTCAAAATACTTATATTCGAGTTGTATGTTCAACCATTCAACAATATGAATCAACAATATATATATCTAAACTAATACTAAATAACAATCACAACAATATAAAGAGATGAGAGAAGGAACAATCAAACCATGACACCAAGATTTATAGTGGTTTGGCTACGAAGCTCTTCTTTGCCCTACTCTACTCCCCGAGTATCCTACTCAAGATTTCACTATGTCAACAAGCTCCCTTTAGGCGGAGAAAACCGTTTACACGTCGCTTACGTTATTTTCTAACACTAAGCTAAATGTTGAGTCCTAATCTTAGCTAGAACCAATCTACCACTTCACAAACACTATACAATCACAAGATCTACACTATCAGATTTACACACAATCCGAATCACACAATTACAAAAGATAATTACAAAAGAGATTTGATACTTAGAAGAAGAGATGAGAGATCATTAAATAACAATTCGTTTCTTGGCGAATACAAATGTTCTTCTCTTGCACTTGATAGAGTGGAGAGATGAGAAGAAGAGATTAGATCACTTGAAACAAGATCAAACAATGTTAGTGATCAAGAGATTTAGTGAGAGAAAGAAGGTTTTTAGAGAGAGAAAGAAGACTGGAAAAATTCATGCAAAGATGTGTGTTATTCTGCCAGAAATAGTGCAGTATTTATAGACAGGATTTCCAACGGCTAGCTAGCGGCGGTCCCGACGGTCCCAGATATATCTGGGGGCCGCCAGACCTATAAGGGGGCCGCCACTAGACTCCGCTCCTATTTTTGTCTTTTTGTGGAGAAGGTTGTATCTGGTATGGAAGCTTCCATTTTAGGGGGAAAACCAGATTCAAATTTTATTATTTAAATAAAACATTTTCTTTTATTAAAAAGTATTTTTGTATATTTATTTTGATAAAATACTTTTGTGAAAATGTAATGGTTAAGAAAAAATATTTTCTTAATCACTAATCATGCTTAATGATTTGTTTGTACATACCTTAAGTGATCACTAATCTTAGTAATGGAATTTTACGATTAATAATTTGTAAACGTTTAGTTTTATCGTAAACATTTTTACATTTTGTTATTATCAAAACAGTGAGAGGTCGAAAAATATAAATAACGTTTTTAGACATTATTTGTATTAACAATCTCCCCCTTTTTGATGATGACAAAATATAAACTCATTTTGTATAAAATTAGATGTTTCAAGATTATTAATGAGTTTCATTCCATTTCTCCCCCTTTTTGTCGAGTTAAAAAAGGATGATCGTCGAATTGTTGTAGACAGAAAGAAGTCGACGATATCAAGACTCCCCCTTGATGTATGCTCCCCCTCGTTTGGGGAACCAATGGATCGATCTTACGAAAATTACGTGCTACAAAACAAAGTTAGAGGTACAAGTGCAAGACAATATATTCCTAACTAGTAGCAATATACCAATTCATGCAAGTTAAACCATAAAGTAGTTTCATTCATTACTTAAGAAACTCATACAAGAAACATTGATTGCAAGCAAAACTAAATAAGAGATAAGATAAATTCATACTATGATGGTATGAATCATTACAAGATGAAGTAGATAAGCACAAAGTAAGACATATTAAGGCATAGAGCTAGACTAGTGGATTCTTGAAATCTAGAAGATGCCATAATCAAAAGATGGACGGTCAATTATTTAGGTAGATTAATCAAATGAGAATGATTAATTAAAGAGGGAAAAGGATGAGGTTGGTGACACATGGTTTAGAGGAGTGCGAGTTTGAGGTATGAGATGGGTGAGAAGAAATTAACTGAATTTGATTTCATTTCCTAAGGAGTGGAATTAGTGTCTAGAATACTTGCAACAATGACAAAAACTTGAGTGAAATTCAACTTGAGCATGAGAGGGAGGATGAATTGGTTAAGGTGGTGGTAAAGGTGGTACATGAATGTAGGCATTGGATGGGTTAGTGTGTAAATCAAGAATGGTGGAGATGTTGTGAAGTTGGCTAATCATTTGATCTCTTAGTGGATTGTAAGATGGTGGTAAAGGAGATTAAAGATGGACTCTTGAAGGAAATGTAAGTGAGTCATTTTGGGAAGGAGGTGATGATGTTAGAGTAGATGTCTACTTGTGTTACTGACATTCTTGGTTTTCTAGAGAAGTTTGGATGGTGGTTTGAGCAAGACATTAATGGTGAGAGTGAAGATGGTAATGAGAAGAAGTTGGTGATGGTGAATGAAGAAGGATGGATGAGTTAAATAATGGAAGTAGGGTTAGAGAATGGCAAAGCATGGTTTGAGTGATAAAAGGTGCAAGAAGTGGTTTGGCTAATTTAGGAAATGCCAGCATGAGACTATGTTTAGGAAGGTCAAAGATACAGAAAAAGAGGTAAACTTAAAAATTTCGTTCCCTCCTGTTGGCGGTCCCATATTATTGGGCGGTCCCATATATATTGGGGGGCCGCCGGTTCTTTATGGGGGCCGTTTTCTGGAGAGAGCGAGATTTTCCAGTTTTCCCCTTTTTTATGTCCAGTGATTTTAGCATCTTCCAAATTCAAGAATCAACTAATTTAAGCAAGGATATAGGGTCCTAAATTAAGATGCAAATCATTTAACATATAGTAATTTTATACGCATGTCATAATCTCCTAGAATTGGTTCACATAGAAAGTTAATAGGATGATAAAATTGAAAAGATCATCCAAGTCACATGTAATTGTCTTTTACCATTCTTAGTCCTAATGAGTGAATTAAAAGGTTAAAGCATAATGTACTAGATAATATAAATAAGAATAAAATTATCTAATAGTTTTGCAAACATATTCACTTCCGTTTTCCACTCATCGTGTCCTTGAGAGCTTTTCCATTTGACTTTAGCCCTTTCCAGTGATCATCTCGATGTTGAGTTTGAAGGTCTATAGTTTCAGAGAGGCAGATGTTCAAGTGTTGAATTTTATAAGGAGGGTTTTGAAGGACTCTAGAGACAACATTAGACGAGGAAGAGACGGTTTAAGAATGAGAAGAAGAAGAAGAATTAGAACGAAATGATTCTTCATCATTTACATTAACAATGTCATCCAACGTATGAGATGAAGATGGATGATTTAGAGTGGTGGAAGAAGACATTTGAATCACGAGGTCTTTTCTTGCCATGATCCGATCGCGTCTTTCGCTAATAATGAAGAGCGAAGGGATGCATGACTTGATCATATGAGATGTAGTGATCAATTTCTAAGTCAAGAAAGATGGACACAACATGTTTGAACAATCTAGTCAAAAGCATTCCATAAGGCAAGAGTTCCTTAGGTTAGTTTCGAGTCTTTTCCATTCGTTTGAGAATGAAAAATGCTAGATTGTATGGAGTGGAGGTTTCAATGCAATAAAGCATATGACAAAGACACGCGAAGACATGATCCTGATGACCTCTTAAACAAATGACGTTTTCACAAATGATATCAACCCATGGTTTCATATGAGGTTGAATTTTATGGGTTAATTTTTTTATCTACGATAACGAGTTTCTTCTTTTTGGTACGAGTGACTTGACCTTGTTGAGGGACTTGAATAAGAGACTCGATGACATTTGGCGAGGGAGGAGTGGTTTTGTAACGACCTTTACTTTGAGCACTTATTGACAAGTAGTCAAGTAACCACATGTCGGTGTGTGACACTTGACATTTGAAGCGGATTTTCAAGATTTGACCGAATTCCTCAAGAGTGAGAGAGAATGACTTACTTTGTATGACAAATTTGACCACAAAATGACCCTCGGAGTTGTAGTCAAACTTGAGTTGACTTAAAACTCGAGAACAAAACGAGGAATAATTTGTTCGTTTATGTTCAACAAACAATCAAAACCAATTAATCCAAACTTGGCATGGATATGACTCATGCTTTCAAAGTTTTGACTCACAACCCTACCCTCATGAAAGTACCGTTTTCAAGGCTTGCAATTATGTTTCTTAATGGTTGATTGAATTCATTTGATATGAGTAGAATGTAGTTACGGGTATTTTGTTGATCTAATCTGGTGATTCGAGGCATTGTCACCTAAAATGAAAAAAAATATGGTCATGTTTTATAGTCTTTTACTTGTAACATTTTATTCACAATGTTTCTAGTATGTGCCTAAATGTGAAAAATATGAAGTAACGATTAACTCGACCTAACAATAAAATCCTAAGAGTGAACCCAAACGCTCCTTAATTTGATTCTCGCCTCCGCTCCCCTCCCCCATTCTCATCCAAGCATGTCGAAATAATTCATCATGAATTATGTATCTGATTTTCTGTTCATGAGATCATTATTCATGATTGTGTTTAAAAATGTTTCGCCGCTCTGGCGCGCGCGCTTCTCTAACCTGGATGTAACAACAAATTGTTTTAGGTTCCTAATGTGAATGATTTTGAAAATAGTGAATATTGGGGTTTTGCGTTCGAAATCAATTTTTTGTTTAAATTCACTAGTGTATGTAAAATCCTCTATGTCTAAGGGAAGCATATTAGCTTACTCATTTTATATCCTAGTAGTCCTAATTGTACTACTCTCTCTAGCGCGCTAAAGAAATAGAAATCCCCAATTTTAATTCTTGTGTTCATCATGAATCCTAGATTCGAATTGAAAAAAAATAGAAGAAATGACTTACAATTGATGATCTTTGTGATGTTAGAAATGATTTTTAGTGATGATTTGATCTTCAATTAGTGTTTTGGTGGTTGATTTTGAGTTATGGTGGTTTTTGGTTTTGTGTTCGTCGCACCAACAGGAAGGAGGAGGAATGTTTGGTTTTTAGTTTTGAAAATTTTGATTAAGTGTGAATATTTGATGTCTACTAGTGGCGGTCCCATATCGATCAGGGGCGCTCGCACACGCGAAAAAGGTTAGGGGACACCCCAGCCTAGTATATGGGGGCCGCCTTGTATTAAGGTTTTTTTGGACTTTAAATTATGACCAGAAGAATTTACGAGGAAGAGTGACTAATTAATTTGCATTTCACGAATTAAAAATATTTAACAAGCTTCGGATGAAGTTGTTAAATTGTCACGACACAGAATTAAACGCGGACTATAATCGAGACTAAAAGAAAGAGAAGCGGACTAACGAGATTTATGGAATGTGTTCCATCATTTCTAAACCAAGATGAAGATAATTAAACGATTCACGTTTAAGGGATTTCGTAAGGATGTCGGTGATATTGTCGACGAACAACACTTTTTCGATTGAGATATGTCATTTCTGGACATTATCACGAAGAAAGTGGTGACGTATTTCGATGTGTTTAGTACGAGAGTGTTACATCGGGTTTTTGCTAAGGTCAATCGCTCCTTTATTGTCGCACATGATTGGGACATCGTCGAGTCGAACGTCGTAGTCGATAAGAGCTTGTTTCATCTATAGTGCTTGTTGACATTCCTTTCTGGTGCTTACGTATTCGGCTTCGATAGTGGATATAGCAAGAGCGGTTTGTTTCTTCGAGAACCAAGATGTCAAACAACATCCCACGAACGTATAAATACCGCCAGTGCTCTTTCGGTCCACATAATCTCCCGCATGATCAGATTTGGCATATACTACTGTTTCTATGTCGGTCCCCTTAGGATACCATAATCCTAAGTACGTAGTGTCTTTAATGTATCAAAAGATACGCTTAACCGCTTTAAGGTGAGAGGTTTTGGGAGCCTCATGGAAGCCGACACAAAGGCATACACTAAACATGATATCAGTCCTACTTGCCGTTAGGTATAATAAACTACATATCATGCCTCTATACTTGGTACTATCTACCGACTCACACTCTTCATCTTTCGTGAGTTTAGTATCAGAGGACATGGGGGTTTTCATTGGTTTAGATTCTTCTAAGCCAAATTTCTTAAGAATTTCTTTAATATATTTAGATTGATTAAAGAAAATACCATCTTCCATTTGTTTTATTTGTAATCCAAGAAAGAAGTTAAGTTCACCCATCATGCTCATCTCGAACTCGTCATGCATGATTTTGGCAAACTCATCACACATGTCTGGACAAGTTGAGCCGAATATAATGTCGTCGACATATATTTGAACGATGATGAGGTTTGAACTTTTCTTCTTGGTAAAAAGTATGTTATATACCATTCCCATTTTGTATTCATGCTTAATAAGAAAAGCTTTTAATCTATCATACCAAGCTTTGGGTGCTTGTTTAAGACCATAGAAAGCTTTCTTTAGTTTATAAACATGATCCGGTTTTTTAAAGTCAATGAATCCCGAAGGTTGTGCCATGTATACCTCCTCATTGATAAAACCGTTCAAGAATGCACTTATTACATCCTTTTGGAATAGCTTAAAATCTAAAGTACAAGCATAAGCTAATAGTATTCTAATAGACTTAAGTCTAGCAATTGGGGCATAAGTTTCATCATAATCGATGCCCTCTTGCTGATTATAGCCTTGAGCAACTAACCTAGCCTTATTTCGAGAAACAATACCGTTCTCATCTAACTTGTTTCTAAACACCCACTTAGTTCTTATGATTGTAATATTCCTAGGTTGTGGAACTAACTCCCAAACGTCGTTAGCAATGAATTGATTTAATTCTTCTTGCATGGTGACCATCCAACTATTATCCGTTAAGGCTTCATTCACATTCTTAGGTTCTATAGTTGAAAGAAAACAAAAGAAGTTACTTTGGTCTTGGGCTTGTGATCTAAGGGTTCTTTGGTTAAGGTTTTCTATGACATTTTCTAATGGATGGTTCCTAGACTCCTTAATATTAACTATTTCGTCAATCTCTAAAGTTTTATCCTCAATGTCATTTTCTAAGTTTTTCTTTTCGGTAACCTTAATTGCTTCTTCTTCATCTAAGTCATCATACACCAAGGGTGATGTCTTAGAGTGTGGAAGAGTTTCATTGAATGTAACATTGAGTGATGATTCGAATTTCCTAGTATGTTTATTAAGGATGATGTAGGCTTTACTATTTTGGGAGTAACCTAAAAAGACACCATTGTATGACTTTGGGTCAAACTTGGTAAGGTAGTCTTTAGTGTTTAAAATGAAGCACTTGTTTCCAAACACTCTAAAATAATCAAAAGTAGGTTTCCTACCTCTCAAGAGTTCGTAAGGTGTTTTTCCTAGGATGGCTCTAATTAGGATTCGGTTGAGAATGTATGCTGAATTTGTTAGCCTCAAATTATATTATTAATCTCGGTCTTTATCTCATTTATGTTGTAATAGGCTAGAAGGGTAAACGGGCTTGTGAACATAATCTAATCTTGTACTAGTTCTGGACTAAGGTCCATTGTAATCCTAAGCCCAGCCCAAGACATTAAACCACGACCCAACAAGCCTTACAAGGCCGGCCCATTAAGTGGTATAAATACCCCTCTCCAAGTGTAGAGAGGGTGTTGGTCTCATTTGTAACAAACACCTTTTCATGTGAAATCAACCTCACTTTTTCTTCTCTCTACTTTCTCTCTCTACATCTCTCTACTTTTCTTCATTTTTCTTCTTATCTATTTTTCTTATCAAATCCATGGTGAAGTGAAAGTGTATCTTGGTTTTTACAATTGGTATCAAGAGCCACGGGGTGGGTTTAGTGATTTTGTAGTGGTGATTTATCACTTATTGTTTCGGCTTATTTTTTTATTATCATTCAGCTTATAAGTTCATGGTTTAAAGTTTTTTAAGCTTATGTTTTTTTTCCTTCTAATCGTTTCTCACTTCTACAAATAATGGATTCGTATTTTATGGGATGTTGATACTTTTTCACATTTGGGCTTATATCTGTTAAAACCATAACTATCTCTACTTCCATGTTCTTGTTTTTTAAATAGTTTACACTTTTTATTAGTATTTGAAAAAACTGAAACGTGGCCTAGTTGTTTTCTTTTCTTCTTCTTTCTTTTATTTTTTTGTTTGTCTCTTCTTCCTTC
Source organism: Tanacetum coccineum (assembly GCA_026074375.1). NCBI lineage: Eukaryota > Viridiplantae > Streptophyta > Magnoliopsida > Asterales > Asteraceae > Tanacetum > Tanacetum coccineum. Next base: position 35,043 of record BQNB010011423.1, on the reverse strand, counting down.
TTTTTGTGATAACACAGAATAATTCTCTTTCAAAACTGCTTTTAAAAGCCTATTTGGTAATCTCTGGTTTGTGGCTTATCAATTACTAGTTTTGGGCTTATATTAGGCAACGTTTTTTGGGCCCCTATAATCATAATTTATAGTCTATTTTATGATTGTTATCAAAGTTTACTTGTCTGTGTTTATTTTATCAAAACTGTTTCAAAACCCCACGTAACATTCAAACTTTTTGTTCATAGATACACAACTTATTATTGAGCTTAGAGGGTCACAGCTTATTAGAAGTTCTATAGCTTATTCAAGCTCACCTTATTTTAGTTAACTTTTTCATAGCTTATTTTTGAGTCAAAATCTTTAATGTTTGTAGCTTATTAGTGGTGCTTTTTGTGGCTTATTTGTGTGGTATTAAGAGCTTATTTCTTGTTAGCTTATTGGTCACAGTTTGAAACATCAAAGTCCTGGGCTATATATATCCCCTCCATACTTCCATGGAGGGGTAGAGGATAATCATTTGTATTTCATAAAGTGTGTGTGTTTCTCTCTCTAGAAAACACACACATCTTTCTCTCTCTACCTTTCTCTCTTAATAATATGGCTTTCTATTTCTTTTATCCTCCCCGACCTCTGAATCGTTAGTTTTAGGCTAGAATCTTTATGGGTAACAACAAGCATCACCGAACTCGCAGTTTACAAGCATAACCGGACTCGCAGTTTATGTTCATTCACCGGACTGGCAGTTTTAAGTTATTTTGGGTTTTTTGGTTTCGAGTGTTGGTTAGTTACGGGACTTATAATCTATACCATTACGATCGTGAACTCGTTTTGATCATCGTTGTATATTCATTTATTACCGACGATAAACGTACCACTCCGCGAGACGAGATTTACATTCGTTGACTTTCTCAAATTCAAAAACGTAGAAGATAACATTCTGGTGGGAATTTTTTTTTTATTATTAAACTAAAATTACACTTTATCACATGCAGTCCCTGAACCTTCTAATAATTTCAAAGTTTATCCTTTCTTTGATTATTGACCCTCCATGTTGAAATAAAGTAACACCGTTAGTCCTTACAAGTTATAAATCAACCGTTAGTCCTTCAAAGTGAATCGTAATTGCACCGTTAGTCCTTTTTTGAGTTTTAATCAACCATTACTCATTTAAGTTGAAAGTTTGTGCACCGTTCGTCGTTTTAAGCTCATCAATCGTTAACAAAAGCTCAAGTTCTTCAACTACAAACGATTTTAGCAACAATTAATCATTGTTTCACGGTTTTTTCTTGATTTTGTAAAATACCGTAAAAGATTCCATTTATTTTCTCGGTTTAAATCATAGATTTGTAAAATCCCGTGAACATTAATTGATTTCAATCCATAACAACAATCACTTTACCTACTTAAGATCTTACAAATCATTTTCACTTCACATGATAGAAAAAAAGGAAACGAAATATACTTTATCTTCGTGTTCGAATTCGGAAGAACAACAAATGCAACAAATTTAAGACAAAGCAAAAAGGAGTTCATGGTATCTTTTCGACAACTTCATTCACACCTCAAGCTTCTTTTAAACAATGACTTAAAAGAACTCGAACTGAGTGTGGATTCAAACACGCATTTGCGACACTCTTTGGTCAAGATGTAGAGACTTTCACAGGCACAATGTTCCTAAACATGGATCAACTAGAAAAGCAACTTGACAAAGAAGAATTTCAAGAGATTGAATCCATGGCTGCTTTTAAAGTACTCGAGACACAGTTTCAGATGTTCATCAAGTCACGGATTTATTTGGATGATGAATATGTTGTAATGACACCCAACTACTTTCTACAATACACTCAACTCGAGATTCTAGAATTCCGTAATACACTGATCCAACACATAGAATCTGTTAAGAAGTCGATTGATAAAAGAGCACTACATAAAAGAGAGTATGACAGCTGGGAAAGACATATACAGACAACAAAAGAAAAGGTTGATACGAGTAAAGTATTGGATGCTAGTTTGGTTAACACAGAAAGCAGTAGGATAGAATCTGGAAAGCAGGATACAAGCAGCAGTTCAGGGAATGATGTAGATGCTGATGATGCAGATATCAAACCCGTATATGACGAAGAGCCAATGGATGAGGTACAATTAACTGCTGAAATTAATGTCTTTACTACTGGACAACAACATACTGAGCAACCTAAATTCAATAATGAAGGAGAGGTTGACCAAAATACTGAACAATGTCATGACACATGTCCTTTGCCTGCTAAATTAACTGATAACCAGATAACTGAACTCTTAAATCAATCTCTCGAATTTGAAAGTATTTGTCTCAAAAAGACCGTTGCCTAATTTCAAAAAGATTTTTCAAGAATGGAAGCACATTGTGTTAATCTTGAACTTAAATATCAAAATCAAGCTTTAAAAGAAGGGCAACATGGTTAGTTTTTGAAAGTAAAAAGTAAAGAAGCCAAGATTACACATGACATAGATGTAATTGAAACAATAAACATCGAATTGGAACATAAAGTGGCTAAATTACTTAAGGAAAATGAGACTTTGAAAAGGCATTACAAAGAACTGTCTGATTCTATCAAGACAACGAGAGCTAAGACTATAGAACACACAACTTCTTTGATTGCTCAAAATGTTGAGTTCAAAGCTCAACTTTAGGAAAAAGGATTTGCAATTGCAGCATTAAAAAATGAGTTAAGAAAATTAACAGAAAATAATGTGAATACTAAGTTTGCAAAATCATCAATCTTAGGGAAACCGGTTTTACAACCACATAGAAACCAATCAGTTGTTAGACAACCGATTGCGTTTAAGTCTAAACGACCTAGAATTTCAAAGCCACGGTTTGCCTCCCAAGTTGATGTCAATAACGATTTGTCAAAACTAGTCACTACACATTATTTGCCTAAAGAAAGAGAATATGCTATTGTAAAACCTCATCACGTGATTGCATCTAGCGAATCTAGGAATAGTTCTAAGAACATGCCAAGATTTAGTTCAAATGACATGGTTCATAATCACTGTCTAGAGGAAGCTAAGAAAAAAACACAAGAACGGGGTAGGAATTCATGACCTAGTGTGATGCCTTCTGCTAAATCACAAAGCACAACTAATGGTAGCAAACCAAAACCTAGGAGCAATACTCAAACATCTAGGAATTGGCCTACATCCAAGAAAAGTTTTGTCACGACAAAGACTGTGCCCATATCAAAACACTAGGAATTCTAGATATTTTTCTGACTCCAAACATTTTGTTTGCTCGACTTGTCAGAAATGTGTCTTTAATGCAAATCATGATTCTTGTGTAACAAAATTCTTGAATGCAGTCAACTCACGTGCTAAGGTTCCATCCCATAAGACTACAAAAAGATACAAACCCATAGAGCAAATGAATGTTACAAAGAAACCAGAAAGACAGATTTCAAAAGGACATAGGTTTTCAATCAAAAAGACTTCCGTTGTGCATGAGAAAACAATGACTCCTAGATCTTGTCTTAGGTGAAAACCGACAGGTAAAATTTTCAAATCTGTTGGTCTTAGGTGGGTTCCTACTGGAAAAATATTCACCTCTAGCATAACCAAGGTTGACAGTGAACCCACAAATGATGATATCACTAACCAATATGAATGCGAACAAACTCTTAATGTCAGTGCATGTACTCTTAACTTAAGTGCAGGTACATCTTTCAATCCCAAAAAGGAAGGACTCAGAGTTTGGTTGCTGAAAAGACTGATATCTCATAAACCAGGGCTTCATGGAATTCTGATCTAATGAACAAGCAATGACTTTTGATAATATCAGAACTCGGAATTCATGACCACATCAATGAATAGTCTAGTTCAAAGCTGGTTTCAAAAGTTGTTCCTCCAGCAGACAAGACAGCTACATCACGACAAGAGTTGGAATTACTATTCCACTATTACATATCAATGCTGAGGTCAACATGTAAGTATTTTTTATTAAAACAAATACAAAAATATAAAATTTCAAAAAGAAAATACAAAATCAAAAAATCAGAAAATGTTTCACAAAAAGAATCTTCTCGACATGTCTCTTGGAATTGATAACATTTACGTGCCTAGAAATGTCGATTAACATTGACACGGGTGTGTAAATGAAGTTCGAGCAGGAGTTTCAAATGCTTTCAAAACATGTCATTTCTATTTTTTCTTCATGACTTGTAATTGCTCTCAGATTGCAACTTGGACCCAAACGACAAAGGAGAGTGTACATTTCAGTGCACTTATCCTTAGTGTTAGAAGAGAAGACTTTTGACATGATGTTTTTCAAAATATTGAACACAATTTTTCAAGAATTTCTCAATGACAATTCAAAATCTTTCAAAATTGTGTGTTCAACACTCCTCCCTCATAAAGTTTTACAAGACAATTCTTCTACATTTGGTGTCATTTTCAAAATGAGTTAATGTTTGAGGGGGAGTTTTTCGAAAAACAATGTTTTAATGTTTTTGAATACTCTAGTTAAATTCTTTCAGTATTCAAAACATTTACACTAATCTTAAAACAACTTAGTAATAATCATGACAACTCAATAGAATGTTCGTTATAAGATGATCCAGTGTCTGAGCATAATTTTTCAAGAATTCTTCAATAACAATTCATAATATTTTAAGCATATGTGCTCGACACTAGCTCAACCTCAATTTTATATTCATTTTACAACTTGGTATCATTTTTTGATGTCAAACATATGTAAAATTGAGGGGGAGCAAGTTAAAGTTCCATATAATTCATGCTAATAATAGTTTTCCCATAGGATTTTCATGACAAATTTTAATCACATGGTATTTCAAAAATTAAGTGAATTAGTATTTAAAATAAGGGGAGAAATGTAATTAAAATGTGATCTTGAAAATAATAATTGATCTAATCGACTCAAAGTGCTTGATACTCTTCAGAAAAGGTTTTATGGTTTCGATCTTATACCCAACAACATCTTGATTTCACGACGATTCTGAAGTCATAAGGTGGTTAGTTTAGGTATTAGTCCTATGATACAACCAGAACTGGAGGGATCTACCCAAGGACACTCCATAGTTAGAAATAGCAGTCCTTAGGTATGATTGGAGATTAATGAGAATAAGGGAATAATGCCGACTAAGATTGAGCTAACACTGGAACAATCACAACAAGGTGTTAGTAATGATGTCTTGGTAAGCATTGAAGGGGTTGAAGAATTAAAAAGAAATGTACGGATAAAGGGTGAAAACAAAGCAGCTCCCCAAGCAACTTAGGCAGAAACTGGGTCAATACATAATCTATCGGTTTTCACAAAGATGAATTCTGATATTAAAGAATGACATCATGGACCCAGTGATGCAATGCACAACCCTTACCAGCCATTTGAGTTTATCTCAACAGAAACTTGTCTCATTTGTCAAATAGATACACACGACTTCTAATGACTTTCTCACTCCGAGTTAGTTGATATTGAATAGGTGGCAGTTTGCTCCAGCCTCCGAGTACTAAAACCAAAATGCACTAATCGTATCTAGAGCCAAGAGATCAATAAAATAAATCTCATTAGGACACATTCCATGACAAACACTTGTTGAACACCAATAAGTTCACAAGCTGTTAACAAGAGTCCTACGCATTATCCTTGTGATTTTGCCAGAACATCCGAGTGATACTTAAGTATTCACATTAAAGATGGAAATCCTGCTTGAGCCAACATCAAACAAGATCTTGGTAGGTAACTTGCACGATTCTATATGAATCAAACTTGTGTCAACTAGAAAGAAACAATGGTCCAATTCTATGTGAATCAAACTTGTTTCAGTAAAAAAATTGACGACTCAATCAAAAAGATAGTAACTATCTGATTCACTCATATCGTGTTGTCTGCTTTGAGATGTTTCGGTATTAAGAATAAGCAAGTGCAGTGAATCTAATGCATACACGTTAGAGGAACTAACACTTTAAACTGGAAACCTTGTCAAGGATGTTCTTGTAAATTGAACCTACCTGATCACATGTAGAGTATTTATACTGTAAAACGGTCCTCACAGAACCAGAGGTTAATGCAACCGAATCTCAACGAATGACAAAGTCATATTCATCCATATATGTTGATTATCACTAACGTAAACTTGCAGGTTATACGGTGGTGGCGGTATTCCATTCTAGCTGAAGTCGGATTCATTACCACATGCTCATGCTCAAATTACAAAGACATACTATAAGCATCAAGATTCAAGAATCAAGAAAGCTCAAGAATTAAAGATAAAGACTTCTACAAACTCTGATATTAAAGACAACTCCTCAAAAACAAAGCTTCGGGGGAGATTATCAGAGAGCTTTCAAGATGATGCAAAGTATGAGCATGTTGGTCAAGACACAAGACCGCAAGGTGTCAAAAACGATCAAGACAAACAAGGAAAAGATTTAGAGATCTCGAAATCAAAGACGAAGTCAAAAGACAATGACAAAGGCTAAAGATCAAATATCATAAAGCATGAAGGAGCAAGCCTACAACATGATAAAGACCAAAGACTCAAGAACTCAACGACAAAGCAATCTCAACAAGTCCAAGGAAGCAAGATTCAAGATCTTACATCAGGAATTGTTAGCCTCAAATATGTCTGTGAACATGGAAGCTCAGAATCTGCAGGAAGCCTCGCTTTGAGGAAGATTGTTGATCTCAAGATAAAGAGTCTAACATGAAAGCTTGGAATCTCTCAGAAACCAAGCTTAGGGGGAGATTGTTAGTCTCAAATTATATTATTAATCTCGGTCTTTATCTCATTTATGTTGTAATAGGCTAGAAGGGTAAACGGGCTCGTGAACATAATCTAATTCGATACTTTCATGAGGGTAGGGTTGTGAGTCAAAACTTTGAAAAAAATGAGTCATATCTATGCTAAGTTTGAATCAACTGACTTTGATTGTTTGTTAAACTTAAATGAACAAATTGTTTCTCATTTTGTTCTTGAGTTCTATAGTCAACTAACTTTTGATTATAACTCCACGGGTCATTTTGTGGTCAACTTTGTTATACAAAGTAAGTCATTCTCTCTTACTCTTGAGGAATTTGGTCAAATCCTAAAGATACCGTTCAAAGGTCATGCATCATACACCGACATGTGGTCACTTGACTACTTGTCAATAAGTGTTCCAAGCAAAGGTTGTTATAAAACCACTCCTCCGTCTCCAAGTGTCGTCAAGTCCTTCATTCAAAATCCTAGACAAGGTCAAGTCACTCGTACTAAAAACAAGAAAACCATTGTCGTTGACAAAAATGAAATCTTAACTCGCCAAATTCAACCTCATATGAAACCATGGGTTGATATCATTCGTGAAAACGCAATTTATCTAGGAGGTCATAAGGATCATGTCTCCGCGTGTCTTTGTCATATGCTTTATTGCATTGAAACCTCCACTCGGTACAATCTAGCATTCTTCATTCTCAAAAGAATGGAAAAGACTCGAAGCAAACCTAAGGAACTCTTACCTTATGGAATGATTTTGACTAGATTGTTCAAACATGTTGTGTCCATGTTTCCTGAGCTAGCAATTGATCTATATATCTCACATGATCGAGTCATGTATCCCCTCGCTCCTCACTATGAGCGAAAGATGCGATCGGATCATGGCAAGAAAAGACCTTGTGAGTCAAATGCTAGCTCCTCCTCCACCACTCTAAATCATCCATCCTCATCTCATCTGTTGGATGACCCCATTGATGAAAATGACGATGGATCATTTCATTCCAATCCTTCCTCTCCATCTCAAAACATCTCCTCCTCGTCCAATGATGTCTCTAGAGTCCGTCAAAACCCTCCTTATGAAAGTTAAAATTTGAACACCTATCTCTCTGAAACTATAAATGTTCAAACCCAACAACGAGATGCTCACCGGGAAGGGTTAAGGTCAATTGGACAAGCTCTCAAGAACATGATGGGTGGAAAACGGAAGTGAAAATGTTGGCATAACTACTAAGAGAATATTATTATTATTATTATCTTTCGTGTTTTATACATCATGTCTTTTAATATGTTATTCGGACTAGGAATGGCAAATGACAAATTACATTTGACTTAGATGTTTTTCTCAATCTTATCAATGTTCTATGATTAGCAAATTTTATGAATATGACATGCGAACAATGCCACCACTTGCTAAATGATTTGTATGCTAGAATAGGACTACATATTATTTGAACTAGTTGATTCTTGAATTTGGTAGATGCCAAAATCACTAGATTTAAGAAAAAGGGAAAACTAGAAATTTTCTTTCTTCCAGAAAATGGCCCCCTTAATTACCCGGCGGCCCCCCAATATATTTGGGACCGCCTGGTGATATGGGACCGCCGCCAGGGGGAACGAAAATTTTGAGTTTGCCTCTTTTTCTGTATCTTTGACCTCCTACCTACATTCTCAAGCTGACATTTCTCTGTTTAGCTAAACCATTTTTGGCATCCTCTTCCATCCAAACCATGCTTTGCCATGTTATACTATCCTTTCCATTATTTAAATTATCAAGTTCTCATACTTCACTACCACCCTCACCTTCTTCATCCTCTTCTTCTTCATCATCAATGTCTTGCTCAAACCACCATTCCAACTTCTCTAGAAAACCAAGAATGTCGGTAAGACAAGTATGGAAACGCAAAACATCCACTCCAAAATCATCACCTCCTTCTGAAAATGACTCACCTCAAATTCCTCTAAAGTCTACTTACAATCTCCTTCACCGCCACCATATAATCCCTTAAAAGATCAAATGATCAACCAACTCCACAACATCTCCACCATCCTTGATTCACACACTAATCCATCTAATGCCTACATTCATGCACCACCTTCACCACCACCACAACAGATCCATCCTCCTTCTCATGCTCAAGTTGAATTTCACTCAAGTTTTTGTCATTGTTGCAAGTTTTCTAGACACCAATTCCACTCCTTAAGAAATAAAATCAACTTCATTCATTTTCTTCTTACCCGTCTCATACCTCAAACTCGTGCACCTCTAAATCATGTGTCACCAACCCCTTTTTTTCCCCACTTTAATTAATCATTTTCATATGATTAATCTACCTAAATAATCGACCTACCTTCTTTTGATTATGACATCTTCTACTCTTCAAGAATTCACTAGTGTAGATATTATGTCTTAATGATTATCTACTTTCTATTGTAATGATTCATACAAATATTGTATGAATTTGTCTTAGCTCGTATTAGATCTAGTTTTATCTTATGTTGTATGTATGTATTAGTTGCATTTGCTATTATATGAGTTTCTTGATTGTTGAATGAAACTCTCTTTTAAGTGACTCAAATATAATGTGTTGCTTAAAAGATATTTGTCTTGCACTTGTATTTCTAACTTTGTTTTGTAGCAAACAATTTTTGTAAGATCGATTTTTTGGTGCCCCGAACAAGGGGGAGCATACATCAAGGGGTAGTCTTGATATCGTCGATTTCTCTCTTCCTATAACTACTCGACGATCATCCTTTTTGAATTCGACAAAAAAGGGGAGAAATGGAACAAAACGTATTAATAATGTGTAACTATTAATTTTATACAAAATGAGTTTATATTTTGTCATCATCAAAAAGGGGAAGATTATTAATACAAATAATGTCTAAAAACGTTATTTATATTTTTCGACCTCTCAATGTTTTGATAATAACAAAATGTAAAAACGTTTATGATAAAATTAAACGTTTACAAATTATTAATCGTAAAATTCCATTTCTAAGATTAGTAATCACTTAAGGTATGAACAAACAAATCATTAAGCATGATTAGTGATCAAGAAAATATTTTTCTCTTATCCATTACATTTTTACAAAAGATTTTCACAAAATTAATTATAAAAGTAATTTCCTCCAAAAACCTTATACAAAATATTCTCTATTTAAAAGAAACAGTTTTATTAAAAACTTAAAATTTGAATTCAAATTCTCCCCCCAAACGGAATCCCGCTTCTGAAACCAGATAACAACCTTCCCCAGTAAAAAGAACAAAAAAGTGAGCGGAGTCTATGCGACGGCCCCCTAAAAGGCCTGGCGGCCCCCATATTATATAAGGGACCGTCCGCGACCGCCCTCAGAGAGCTGTTTGGGATTCCAACCTATAAATACTGCTCCACTCCCAGCAGAAAAATATTCCTCTTTGCACGAAATTTTTCAGTCTTTTTCTTTCTCACCTCTAAAACTTCTTTCTCTCACTAAATATCTTGATCACTAACATACTTAGATCTTGTTTCAAGTGATCTAATCTCTTCTTCTCATCTCTTCCCTCTCATTCAAGTGCAAGAGAAGAACACTCGTATTCGTCAAGAAACAAAGTGTTAATTAGTGATCTATCTTTCTTCTAAGTACCAAAACTCTATTGGTATTGTCTTGTGATATTTGTGTCATAGGATATTGCGTAGATCCCCGATAGTGTAGATCTTATGTGTGTATCTTTGTGAGTGATAGATAGTTCTAGCTAAGATTAGGACTCGACATTTAGCTTAGTGTCAGAAAATAACGTAAGCGACGTGTAAACGGTTTTCTCCGCCTAAAGGGAGCTTAGTAAAATCTCGAGTCGGATACTCGGGGAGTGGAGTAGGGCGAAGAGGTGCTTCGTAGCCGAACCACTATAAAATCTTGGTGTCTTGGTTTGGTTGTTTCTTTCCTTATCTCTTTACATTATTATTGTTGTTATCGCGTGTTTTAGTTTAGATAGTTATTGCTTGTTGATATTGTGATTTGATTGAACATAAAAACTCGAATCTATACATTTTTTGAAAGTAAACTTTTAAAACGCAAAACAAACGTGTAAACCCTATATCACCCCCTCCCCCCCCCCTCTTTCCCTAGTTTCCAACAAAGATCAAATAAGCTAGTTTTATGAATTACAAACCTACCATATGTCTAAGTACATAAGATAAGTGGTGTTTTTTGATTTATATGCAAATACATATAAAAGTAAACTAGTCAGTGATAATAACTTTATAAATAAGATGTTATGAATAAAAATACTAATGAAAAGTATAAAAACATTAAATAAACAAATCAAATATGTATGAAAATCAAAAGAGTGAAAGTAGTATGCTTACAAAGTAGATGATCAAATAGAAACTCTAGACTTTGATTCTAAACCCAAAATCCTTATGAAAACCCCAAATCTTGATTATAAAAACCCTATCTTTATCTTGAAAAACCCTTGCTTTAAATAGAAACCCTAACTTATCAAAAACCACTCGAAAGCACCTATGATTAGTACCCTTATATTAACCTTGTATACTTGTAACATTGATAAAAATGGAAACTATGAATTATTTTGTGAGCCAAAAGTTGGACGGGTTTTTGCTATAGAAAAGGAGAGTTTTTGATCTTTTTAGTTGTAAAGTGTGAAGTGAATGAAGGCTTGTGCTAGTTGATGGTCCTTATATATTCAAAATATCTAGGAAACAAGATCCATGATTTAGGGGAAGGGAAGTGGTCTTGTAAGGAATAAGGATGGGAGGGTAGATGTGTTGTAAGGAATGATGTTATAACTGTAAGTAGAAGTAAGTAACAGCACATGGGTTTACTAGAAGTAAACTTGATATTAATTTTGTCCTTGTGTTATGAATTTGTAACCACCAAAGGTGTTTGATATGTAGAAGTAACAAATCACTTAACAACAAATCAAGAGAAAGAAAAGTTAAGAGAGAGAAAGGAGGGTTTTGTAGCACTTAGTGAGAGAAAACAAAGGAAGATGTATTAAGATGAATGACCAAATGAATAACCAACCCTCTCCAAGGCATAGAGAGGGGTATATATACCTTGCTTAGGGCCGGTCAACATAAGGATGACTTATGTTGACCCGGTTAGCTTGGTAAGTTTCCAAATATTATGCTACGAGCTATACTATTACAACTTTAGAAGTGACCGAGTCTTTTCTCGATTCTTAACAATCTCCTCCTAAAGGATGTCACTCTAATTTACAAAAACTTAAGCTCTACATTCTATGAATGTCTTCAATCTTTAGCTCGTAGTCTTGTTATCTTGTTCTTTATCTTGTGAATCTTGATGTAGCAATCTTTAGACTTTTAGGCTTTAGCTTGTATCTTTTTCTTGACTTGTATGTGATCTTTTGAGCATCTTGAGATCATCAACCAAGCATAATCTCTTTTTGCCATCTTGTAATCTTTGCCTTCTTGTGATCTTGTGAGTTCTGGATCGACATGCTCAACTATTCTTGATGTTGAAAGCGAGTGTAGCCATTTTTCTTGATATTCTTTAACTTTAACACTTTGTCACTTTATAGAGGACGTACAGTATCAACTTAATACTTCATCACTTCAAGAAAGACGTACGGTATCAGAGTACCGGAAGTCTTGAAACATGTACTTGAGCTTTGATAATGTTGTTACTTATGTCGGTCGAGTATGAGCATGTGGTATTGGCTTTGACTCGTCATCAGGAAACTACTACCACCATTAGGAAATCTGCATGAATAGGTTAGTGATAAATAACATATATGGACGAAAGTGGCGTTGTCACTTCGTCGAATATGGTTGTAACAACCACGGTTCCCCGTTAATCAGTATAAATACTGTATGTGATCAGGTAGAATTCTAAAAAAGCTCCTTGACAGGGTTTCATAGTTGTACTAGCCGTTCTCATTACCAAAGCGTCTCAAAGCAGACAACATGGTAAGAGTGAATCGGTAAGTTACTATCGTCCCAATTAAGCCATCAATTCATGTTTAGCTTTCCTATGTCCAGATACCCTTATGAGGCTTCCCATGGATATAAGATTAAAAATTAATTTAGAAAATCAGTCGGTGTGTTAAGATGCAAACGGTTTTTATAACACACCAATAGTTTTAACTTTTTCAAAATTCATTTGTCAATTCATAAGCTGGACCGAATCGATATCCAGTATCACAAGTTTGATCCATGTAGGATCTCATAATTCACCTACTGCAGAGCTTGTTTGATGTTGGCTCTGGAAGGAATTTCATCGTCATTGTGAATACTTTTTAGGTATCACTCTGATGTTCTGGCAAAATCACAAGGATAATGCGTAGGACTCTTGATATATTTCTTGTTTTCACATTGTGTGAATTAGCAAGCATATTTTGGATAAGTGTCCTAATGAGATTTATGGATGATCTCTTTTATGGCTCTAGACTCGATAATGCACTTTGGTTTTTAGTAATCGGAGGCTGGAGCAGACTGCCACCTTTTCAATACCAACTAACTCGGAGTGAGAAGTCGAGTGAAATGTGTTTAATCTCCGTGAGAAATGAAACAAGAGTCTTTTAAGAGACCTCGAGTGGCTAGGAAAGGTTGTGCATTGCGTCACTGGGTCCATGACGACTGTCTTCAATACAAGACAACCGCTTAGTGTTTCTGACAGTTTATGTATTGACCCGATTTTTTCTAAGTGTAAGGAGGGCTTCTTTCTTTTTACCCTTTATCTTAACTGTTATTTTTAATTCTTTAACCCATTCAGTGCTTACCGAGACTTCATGACTAGTATCTTGTTGGGTTTGTTCCAATACTAGCTCTATTTTAGTCGGCACTATTCCTTTATTCTTACTTTTACTCTTTTTATATCATACCTAAGGACTTCTACACTAACTAGTGGAATGTCCCTGGTTAGATCCCTCTGGTTCTGGCTGGATCGTAGGAATGAATACCTAATCCTAACCACCTTATAACTCTAAGTAATTACAAACATGGTCGGTCTTTTGGTATTATTCTCAGCCTTAAAACCATTACAAATTGCTCCCCCTCAACATGTGCATCGATATTCAAAAATGTTTAGCACATGAAGGGAGTAACTTGCACATGAGTCCTTAAAATCACATCTTTAGCCATATATTTTAATCACATTTTCCCCTTATCAAAAATGTCAAATCTCTTGCTATTTTAGATATCAATTGATTCAAATATTAATGGTTTCAGGGAAAAAATATTCAATTATTAACAAGCCGTATTAGGAACATTATTAAATGCTCCCCCTCAATTTATGAGGGTTATATATATATATATATATACACATATATATATATATATATATATATATATATATATATATATATAGTGTTGAGTACGTTAATTTTTTTTTTGAATTTATTGAAAAATTCTAGAAAATTCGTACTCAAACACTATTTATATTGCCTAATATTATAAGTCTATACTACATATTCACAATATTCACAAGATAAGATTTTGAGATTGGACCTGACGATTAAACGGTATGCGTCATAAGTTTGTAGTCCATCTCGAGTTCCCTTGCACTAACTAATCTCTCCAGTTTTTTGATAATTTCCCTTTCTCGCAGCTGCTTATCAATTAACTCAATTATAAGACCTGATCTCTTTTGGTCAACAACCCTCCACTTTCTCTTTGGCATCTCCGTGTTGTAATCCAGACGAAAGTCAAGTACTATGTGATAAATCTCGTCATGAACAGACTTGAGTGTGTCATCCGAGAACTTGTACAGCTTATCAGCTCGCAAAACTCTTTTCTGTTTGTTTAGGTCTTCATAAACAATTCCTGGTGGATCGTATGATGGAGTGTAGGGTTCTTTGAATTCAATCTCGGGAAAGGTCTTCTAAGGTTTGGTGATGTTAAGCTTCTTCTGGTAACTCTCTACACCAAGCTGTAAGTCTTTAACACGTCTCTTCAGGATTAGACTTCTTGTGAACATACGAAGGGCCACAATAAAGTCAACAATAATGTTCCTATCGAGGTAGAATAGCTTGTGTTGAACAGCAAGAAGAAGCATATCTTCAATGTCGTTCAGGTGTAGATCAACAAAGTCACCTTCTTTAAACGTATAAAGCTGTTCATCAGATCTTTTCCCCACAATCTCTTCTAAATGACCATATCCATGCAATTTCTTCACACTAACACTCTTCACACCAAGAATCGCCTTAGTAGAGTAAACATTTTACTTGGAAAATTTGTTTACCTGAGATCGGTACCATAATTTGCGTCTTTCACCCCAGTGCTTGATTCCCATTAACGCATCTTTGTCATACGCATGCTTGATGGTACTCCAAAGTGTAGGGACCATGTCTTCAATTCCTTTGATCTCATACCGAGCAACCTTTATCTTCGTAATAGATGTGGTGTATGTTACCTCTGGATCAGAAGTCTTCAAATATTCCAGATCATTGTTGAAGAAGTAATCAGCAGCAACGGTTCGATGACCCGGAGGTCCTTGTAAAGGAAGAGGATTGGATAGATCAAACGGGTAACGATCTCCTTCTGGATTATTCCAATTAAGCTTGTCTGTTAAAGCATTGAAGCACTCTTAGAAATTGTACTCAAGTTCGATACTGCTAGACCATATGCCTTTTAACAGATTGAAGCAGGTCCTAACAAGATATCCTGAGTGAGATTTTCAATCTTGAGTCCATTGAATACGTACTTGGAGAAGTCAATGGGAGTGGCCATCAGGTCATTGAATGTAAGAGGATCCTTTGAAGCAGAGACCATTTGATTGAACCAAGGTTGTGTAGGTTGATCAAGTACAACCTGACACTTGTTCCATTTAAGATCAGGAGTAGGAGGCCTTGGAGGTTACTTGAACCATTATAGATTCAATGTCTTTCTTGTTTTGGGTTCTGAGGTGTCTTGTGATGGATTATCATCACGAGCTACATCATCACCAGCATCATCCATAATCACCTCAGCAATAGGTTCTTCAACTGGTTTCTTTGTTGATGCAGACTTACCAGTTTTAGATCCTTTAGTTGAAGCTTTACCTTTTGGGGTTTCCTAGATAGTGGATGGCTTCTTTGAAGATTCAGACTCTTTAGTTCTTCTCCTCTTGGTCTTCTTACCCTGGTTTGGTCCAGCTAGAGGGTCTTCTATTGGAGTATGCTCGTGTTATAATAAATAATTATATGGCTAGACACATGTAAGCCTATGGGGTCACACACATATACACTAAGGTACCATTTTATATATTGTGTTTATTGTATTTACGGTATATAAATAACCCACGTAACTCGAGATCACTATTGGGCTTTTAATAACTAAGTAAAGTACTTAATCTATTAGACATGGAAATCAAATGAGAGGCCCATCTGAGCCCATATAGTGGCCAGCCTATAGAGGAGGAAAAAGAGAAGATAAAATCAAGTTTTGGTTA
Source organism: Tanacetum coccineum (assembly GCA_026074375.1). Lineage (NCBI taxonomy): Eukaryota > Viridiplantae > Streptophyta > Magnoliopsida > Asterales > Asteraceae > Tanacetum > Tanacetum coccineum. Next base: position 18,916 of record BQNB010011423.1, on the reverse strand, counting down.
TAAATATATTGCATGTCTCCTCATAAATGGCATTCAACAATTTACCAAATCTTCTCCCCTATTTTCTCTCTATATATACACGGCACAAAACTAATTCCTATCTAGGGTTTTTAGTTTTCTTAATCCAACTCTTTGAATCTAGTTCATTCAAGGTGTTTTATAAGGCTACGAGGTTAAGACTAGCATCTATTTGGTATACAAGAAAGTGTAGTGTGGATACATCCTATAGGTGATCTCCATTGATCACTTGGTTTCATTGGGTGTTTCATGTTAAGGTGAAGGTCACCATTTGATTCTACCGATCACGCTACAAAGGTATTACTCTTCTTGTTTTTATTATGATTGATCATATGACTCTATGGATCTGTTGATAGGTGCATGATCCGATGCGTTTTATATTTGTTTATATGATATTCATTTAATTCAGCACCTATAGTGGTATCACGAGCCATCATATGATGTCATATGATCATCTTGTATGCGTAAAAATGGCTAAAAATGTGTGTTTTTAATGAGTCAAAAAAATAATTTTAAAACAGCCCCTAGGGCTTATTTTTGGAATTATTTCGACCCATATGGGGTCTTATGATCTGTGATTTTTGATCTCATAGTCATTTGTTATGCATACTTTAATTGGGTTTGTTATCGGGTACGTGTAAAAGAGCCTAAATCATGCGTTTTGGAACGATTCTTGAATCGGTTTTAAATCAGCCCTTTGGGCATTATTTTCTAAATTAATATGGTTGTTATAAGGTCTTTAATACAGTACTAAGTGATCCTTAATCCATTGGTTACACGTACCAATCGGGGTTTTAATTCTAGTTAATTTATTTCTTCGATTTGTTGGCTAACAATTTATTTCTTGTTAATTATTTTGTATCCATGGCAAATACATGCATGTTTGGCCATGGACTTAGTCAACACCTTGTTAATACATGATATTATGATATTATTATGTTGTGTATGCAAAGCCGATGAAAACCATGATTAGTTGTGAATTGATTCGCTAGTTATTGCATTTAATTTCAGTTTTTAGGTTTGCCATTGTTTCGGCTTCTTTTGTATGCTTTTAATTTCATTGTTGCCATTGTTTGGGAATTTTACAATAGTTAGATGATAAGATAAATGTATTCAATTATCAAATTATTGTAACCATTATTTGGATTCGAATGGCGCAAGAGTTAAAGGCATAATGTCAAATTCGGAGCTGCTGGAGTGACCTCCACTAAAAATGAATTTCCCGGAGTTCTATAAAAAGTTAGAGGCTAATTTTTTTGGAGCAGGTGAAAAACTCATAGGGCTACAACTTCTTCATCTGGATCTTAGATTGGAGAAGAATCCTTCTAGGAGTTTCAGACCCGTGAAGTCATCTAAAAATTTATGGAATTTTTGGGCTTCAAGTTCATTTAGGGTTTCACTTGCTCACTTGGAGCAAGTGAGAGCCCTTCTTGTATTTGTGTGGTTAACCCTTAGTTGACTTCTTAGTTCTCGTGATGGCTCGTGAGACCAAGCATACGTTTTTTGTAACACCCCCAAAAATGGGTCGCAGCGGAATATGTTTCCGGGAGCGTTACTTCATAATACCATTGCACAAGACATGAGAGAACAACCTCTAAACGTGTCATTTGAAAAGTAATCTTGTATTGTTTAGGCTCCCATGCACATCAAGTATGTCAAGTAACTTCCGGGAGCGTTAGTTCATAGGTTTTTGTAAGTATAAATGTTGAACCAAAGTTGTGTAAAGTATGCATGACCATTTCAATCCTTTTATGTTTGCCAAAATGTATGTATGAATGTTGGAAATTAAAGAGTTGTAAAGTATGCTTGACCATTTTAGTACCAAATAGTCACAAAAAGTTAAGTATAGTTGGACCACCATTATTCAAGTATGTATTGCCACTTTATTTAAGGCAACGTAAATATTTATGTGTGTATAAAACAATGATTACGATTACTCTAAGTTCATGAAACTGGTGTGTAGACTCATATATATGCCACTTTATTCAAGGCACCATAAGTGTTCATGTTCCTGTAAATGTTGTGCTCCGACATGCTATAACGTTCGTCTCCAGTGATAGCTAATCACCCGAACGGGGCTGTCACACCCGAATATATCTATTTCATAACATTCGCGCTTACCCTCTAAGTAATTCACAATTCAATCCGCTTAAGCTAATCCGTAATCATTTGGATAAAGTAAAGTAATGTCCTTGTTTTCAAAAATAAAGTGAAACAAGCAATGTATTTCGTCCTAAAATAAGTAATTGAGTATGTAGCCTAGTTTGTAAAACGAATTGTAAATGCACATGTAATAAATTCAAACCCATCATGTAAATGAAGTTGGTAACAAGCATGTTCTCACCCCAAAAGTTTTAAAGTATATGTAAAACAAGTAAAAGGCAGGGCTATAAACTCACCTTGAGTGAGTAAATTGATAATGCAAATCACTAACAGAAAATGCGTCACGAATACGTTCGAATGCAACCTAATTAATTATAGGTCGTATGAGTACTAAGTACTTTGAATAACTAAGACTATATAGCTACATCACCATCTAATTGTATTTGTGAAATCATATTTATAAAGTAAAAACGTTTATAAATATCTCTTTAATAAAAACGACGTAACTTTATCGTTTTAAGTCTATTTCTTATGTTCTTTACGTCCACGCTTTCGTATTAAGACCCTTGAAGATTTTTACATAAAATGTGTTTAAACTTGTTTTTATAGGTTTATAGCTTAGTACACTTGTTACAAGTCCTCTACAACACAATATATTACATGTCTCATATGTATTAGGTCCTTTAGTCCATTACTTGTCCAAGTATTGTCCATGATAACAAGATCTCACAACACTTTTACTTATAAACTTAATAAGTAACTTTTTAAATCATTAACTTATATATACTTTTTATAGGTAAACCAACACTTGAATAATACTTATACTCCCATTATAACATATCCTCAACATCAACATAACATATGACAAAGTTCATCAAACCATGAACAAGTGTAAAAATCCATTTTACTTGTTAATATGTTCCCTAAATGGTGATTTACTACATAGAAGATATATACACATAAAATCATGAATGTAAAGAGTTTAGGGTTTTTAGATAACCTTAATATGAAGTAGGATGATGAACAACAAGATCTAAACCCTAGTTTAGATATTAAACCCAAGCTTCCAAGACTTAGAAAACCCTCATTTCAAACTAGAAACCCTAGTTTTCTTCCTTATGCAAAACCCTTGTAATCCCTTAACCATGCTTCCAATACACCTTAGATATGCCTAACAATGAACCTTGTACACTTGAAATACCTTAAAAATCAAAAACTATGAATGTATTTGAGTGTGTGGTTTGATCCGTGGGTTTTAAGGGAGAGGGGGAGAGTATTTGTGAGTTTTTGTTAAGTAAAATGAGAAGTGAAAGTTTACTTGTGAATATAATCCTTTATATAGCAAAAATATCTAGAAAACCATTTGCAAAAACCATGGTATTTGGCTTGAATGACTAGCTTGTAAGATGGTTAGTGAAATGTGTAAGGAAGTTAATGACAGGTGTAAGAAAGTTGCTAGGAGGTTGCTTGTTTGAGTTTATAACACATGTGTGCTTTCTAGATGGAAATTAGATATCATATTTGTGTTTTCCTAGCCTATGGATCTGGCCATATATGTATATGTATAAGGAATTGTGTAATTTTTGAGTATTGAGTATAATTGTGAGTATTTGGTTGAGTATAAATAGGTATTGGTGCTTCCAGGTATGCCTAAATGTATTTTATTGCGAAACGTAAACGTTTTACGTAGCCAATAAAAATAAAATTTAATAATTTAATATCTATCCTCCAAATAATTATATAACACTTGCTTGACGTAAACTTTTAATTGTTTGATGTTCGTTTAATCATGTTCATTTAGGGTTTCACTTTCTCATGATGGTTCTTGGAGCAAGTGGGAGCCCTCTTTGTGGATGCGTGGTTAACTCTTAGTTGAATTATTGGTTCTTGTGATGGCTCACAAGACCAAGCATAGGTTTTTTATCGGTTGAGGCTTTGCATACTTGTGGTTGTGTTTGTTTATTTTCTTTATATATGTTTGGAATGCATATAACTTGCAAATGTTTTTTTATAAAAACTAAAAATAAAACACAAACCAATTTTAGAACCTAAATCTTTAATTTAGTTTAAAGTTTAAATATAATTTGAAACTAAACACTTGTTTTTTTATATAAATAACACCAAATAAATGTTATGATTGTTATTTAATTTATGTATTGTTCAAACTAATATTTATTCCACCTAGGTTATATATTAGTCATGAAAATGAACAACTTGACACACATAAATGATATAAAACAAGTATTAAACTTAAGTTAAAAATAGTTTTTTAACTTGTGCTACGAAGGATGAATGCATGCTTCCTCATACACATTTTTTGATCATGTATTTATCAAAACTTATACCCGTCACAAATTTAAGTCATGCCGTCCAATTGGTTGAGATCACTTGCAATTACCTTTTGCTCTGCGTGAGACGCAGGTGAATTGTAACCCAAGGTGATTATTCTCTGTGCGTAAGACCAAGATATATTCTCACATGTTCTCGCATTGGATTACCTAATCGGGTTAAGTAGGTGAGACCTTGGCTCGAGGCAAGGATGGGACTAAACATGCCAGCTTGACATTGTTTCTCCGGTTACAAATGTCATGATTCCCATATGGTCTAAGAATTGCACAGGTTTTGCAATTGGTGAACGTCGCCTACCTATTGAATCTATCATTGCTAGCAGATCAACTGATGTGATGGTGGAACCGCAATGAGGATCTTAGCCTTTTGTAAAATAAATTGTTTTATATAAACTTAGGTAGTTAATTTTAAAAGGATTAATTATCAAAAATACTAAAATTGAACTTTGTAATTTCTATTAATGACATTATGCAACACAAATCATAAACAAAAGTTTATTTCCTTTCTTTGTTAGAGTTAGGCAAACTAAGTCTCATTTCCTTGTAAGAAAGAGACTTATTCCTATCCTTTCTACTTGTATGAGAAAGCTGTAATACGAACACTTAAATTTTCAAATTTTAATCAAACTCAAAGCACACTTACTTAAGAAATCGTATTGTCTTTTAAAAGTCAAACGGTTAAGTACGGTTGCACATCTTATTTGGATGACTAGAGAACATGTTTTCTATAGCCACCAAAATGATACATATTAAAACGTCAAGACATTATATGAGTTTTAACGATTAGAAATGGAAATCTCAATAAATCACGAAAAAGAAAAAGAGAGTAATAGCATGTTTTCTAGTAGTTTTCCTTAACTCAATATTTTTCCTAAGATTCTACACACCCTTGAGGTAATGTAGAGGGAGGAATTGCATGCAAAACTTTCAAGTTAAAGAATGGCATTGATGGCTAGTCCATCATATATATATAGTAGAACTTGATGCATTTCCTTGAATATCTAAGTACATGTTTACTAGTCTATAAGGCTTACATTAGTGATAATGTGCAGATATTCAAAGAGTATAAAAGTAAATAAATTGCTACTTACACTTCATTGGCATAGACACACATTTAATGTTGTCTTATTCATTGGGAGCAATGCATTTTACTACTAATATAGACGCACATGTAATGTTGTCTAAATTCAGTAGGAGCTATGAGCTTATCACCTTGTAAGTGACCCATTTTATTTCTAGCTGGTCTTGAAATAATACATTACTTTTCACATATGACGCATCATAGTTTTTATAATGAATCATTGCATATCAATCAATAGAATAACTTGTTGCTTTTCTGATGTCGCTGCCTAAAATGTTATCTATACAATATTTATGCATGATTGCTTATTAAACAATAAAGTTCTAGATATACTTATAATGCAAATGTGGTTTTAGTTTTGACTTAAATCATATCATATCTGTAACATTGTCATATTATTCATACAAACTTACGGAAGCGTGGTGGACTCATAACCCACTAGTCTCGGGATCATAACCTAACTCATAATATGCTCACTTATTTGTATAAATGCTTGATGTTGTGCCGTGCACAAGTGGGAGAAATATTAATTATGTGCAAGGTACAACACATAACAATATGACTTATTTTTTTTCGTCTAGCCGCATGGTTAAGAAAGCAATATTCTACTAGGACTTATACACTTAAGTATGTTGCCCTACTTAGAACTAGTGTCAAGAAATAATGAATACCTACTTCATCATATTCACTAAAAGGTTTAGCCAATATGATTGTGTCCTTTTGTAAAGACATCAATAAGAAGTGTGTAATTAACTTGAAAAGACTGTTGAAACCAAGAGTCAACGTTCAATAATACTTTATTTAATATGTTCATTTCTTCTAGTAAAGACTTAAACATCAGGACCTTGAACTATTCAAAGACTTATAAAGTACGAAATTGACTTGTCATGTCTCATAGTCACGACATGTACATGAACTCATTGAAGTGTTCAAAGACTTATAACGTAAAGTTAATAATTAACGTGTTATGTCTTCTTGTTAATACATGTACATAAAATCCTTGAACTTCTCTAAAACTTCTACGTTATAACATGAAATTGGCTTGAAATTTTTGTTAATGCCATTATGTTTGAACAAATTGGCAAGTATGTGAGCCTAAAGGTGTAACACCCCCAAAAATGTGTGTCGCATCGGAAGTACGTGTATCCGGGGGAGTTACTTCATAATAAACAACGCTAGATACAAGAGAACGACCTCTAAATGTGTCGTTTGAAAAGTAATCTCGTTGATTTTCTGAAATTGATATAATAGTTGTCCCATAATTGCACCACAATGAAAAGCTTGAAAACAATACAACGAGATTTGATCATTTGTAGAAATCCAGGTTGAAATCTTGTCAATTTAGACTCCAATGCACATCAGATAATCCAAGCATCTAATTCACCTGAGAAAAACATGCTTAAAAAGGTCAACATAAAGTTGGTGAGTTCATAGATTTGTTTAAGTATAAATGTTGAACCAAGATTCCGTAAAGTATGTATGACCGTTTAAATCCTTAAATGTTCTTCCAAAACGTATGTATGATTTTCAAAAATCAATTAGTTATAAAGCATGCATGACCATTTAAATCCCCAAAATGTCGACAAAAGTACAAATCTTATCCCAAAGGTTTATAAAGAATGCATGACCAATATATGAATATATGTTCAAATCTAAGATTTGTAATGTGTCCCCTCCAAGAACACCCGGGCATTTCTGAAAATAATATGTATAAAGTAGGACCGCAAGACTTTCCTCGTGATAATGCAACACATGCAAAAATCACAAAATCCGATTACTGTTGCACTAAACTCATGACACTGAAGCTCGACTTATATTACTGCTATACAAATTTCGCAGTTCTGCCCATAACATCTCTGCTATATAAATTTCGCAGTTCTGTCCATACCGATGTTGTAACCCGCAACATCCAAAACCGACCTGTTATAACGTTCGTTCCCGGTGATAGCTAGTCACCCGAACGGGGATTGTCAATCCCGAATAGATCTATCTTATAACACTCGCGCTTCCAAACCAGGAATTAACAGTTCATGATAAGTGGGCTCCGATGGGTTATCGCTACTTAGGCACACACGTAATCAATATAAAATATCCACTTGCGTCCAATTTGTAAAACAAAATATGTTTTCACCCCAAAACTTGTAAATCAATATAATTGTCTTACCCTCCGAGTAATAAACAGTTCATGCAACTTATGCTAATCCATAATCGCGAGATATGTAAATGAGTTTGTAACAAATCATGTAAATATGAGTTTGTAAACATTCATGTAAACACGTATGTAATCGACCATGTAATTGAGTTTGCAAACAATTTTGCAACAAGCATGTTCTCACCCCAAAAGTTATAAAGTGTATGAAAACAAGTAAAACAGGGGGCTATAAACTCACCTCGATGTTGAAGAACGATTGACAGATAGGCATCTAATATGCACAACACAACGGAAGACGAAGCGGCTTGACCGAGAAGTTGCAACTAATCTTATCGGCTAATACCCACTAGCCTAGGATAACGAATTTGGGTTTCCCGATGAATGGCTATGTCAACGCGACACGTTGATAAAGATTTAGTTTTTAAAGTTGTAATAGTTTGGTGGTTGGTTAAATAAATAAATTGAAAAAAAATGACGCAACGTATGTAATATATTTTGTATATATTACATATGAAAAATAAACCCTTATATAACTCATACCGTGAATCATATAACAAAGACAAACAATCCAAAGATTAATGTGACGTATATAATGCTTTGCAAGTATTATATAATAAGTGTGAGTAAATGATTAAACCAATTAGTTTGACCCGTTTCTGAAATCACCACTTAACTAAATAAAAGTTCTTATGTAAACGTAATCGTACGTTTTAAGACTTCCAATTAAATTAAACGATTTTTGTAAAGCTTTTACAATAATTATTATGTTGTCTTCTAGCCGACAATTATAAGATATAAAATAATATTTTATGAACTTATATTTCGTTTCCTCGACGGATCGTGGCTAAAATTGTTGTCTAATTGTAAACGTATAATTTTTCGTTCGTTGTCAAGTTATTGTATAGTTATATTTTAATATATTTTTAAAATATAACTTAGTCCCTTTATCGGTTTCTAAAATAATAGTAGTTTTAGTGAACCATCAATAAATATAGAAAGTTTATATAAATTTCGTCATGATCTTTCCGTTTTTATAACGTTTTCCATATTTATAAAATCCAATGTTTTTTTCCACTTTTCAAACAAACCGTGTTGCAATATCCTCGTGCTTTAAATATATATGTATATGTTTATATATATATTTCTAAACTAAACAAGATAATGATTATTACGTTTATTTAACCAATTAGCCACCATTATATATATCCGGTTTTAATATTTTTAAAACCTTACGTTATATTTATTCACCGTTTTATATGAACCAAACGCACCCTTTTTGTTGTCGGTTAAGCCAAACGCGCCTATTTCTGCTAAACCAACCAAACGGACCCCTTTGTTGTCTTCTCTAAACCCAAACACACTCCTAATGGTTTCCTGTTCACCCAAACACCCCTGTTTGTGTTAACTGCCAAACCAAACACACCCGTTGTTCATCTCTGCTAAACCAAACACATCCTAATCGATTTCTACATAAACCAAACGCACTCTGTTGCGTTCTCACCAAAACCAAACGCACCCTAACTGTTATAACAATCAAACCAAACACACCCCTTATGCAATTCTGCTATCCCAAACGCACCCTAATCTTGTAAACCCAAATCCAAATGCACCCTACGGCTGCTACTAAACCAAACGCACCCGCTGCGTTGGTAAACCAAACGCACCCGCTGCGTTGGTAGACCAAACGCACCCTATTCGTTTGCACAACCAACCCGACGCACCCTTGGTGGGCTGTCACGGCCAAACGCACCCTTGCGTGCACAACACCCAGAAACAAACCCACCCCTTGCGTTGGCTATTAAGCCAAACGCACCCTTGTGGACTGAATCGAACAAACAAACGCCCCTATGGCTGACCCGGATCCAACCGCACCCTGGTGGTGCTAAGCTCACACCGACCGCACCCCCGGCTGGTGCAAAATCAAACCGAACGCACCCTAGGTGCCTCGGGACAGAATCAAACGCACCCTTGTGGTCGTTATTTATCAAAACAAACACCACCTTCGTGGTGGTTTTCAGCCCAGAAACAAACACGCCCCTTTGTGGCTGCCGTCGGTCAAAAATAAAAAGGGGGGAAAGCCGGCTGCTGTCGTCGGGGGGAGAGGGAGCGACGACGCGTGTCGACGATGACCTAGTGGGTCGATAGATCGGTTCAACAGGATTATATTTGGTTTCGTTTGAAAAGACCGCCGGAAAAACTTTCGGCTGCGGTGCAGTGGTGGTGGACGGAATCGGACGGCGGCGGCTTGCCTGTACATGGTGAGAAGGGAGGTGTAGATATGTGTGTGTGTCATTTATTATAAAAAAAATGAAATGAAAAAGATATAAAAGTTTTATTTATTATAAAACTTTAAAAGTAAATGACAATTTAATAATAGTTGAGGGTTACTTGTGTAAATATCTAATGTAGTTTTTATAACTTCCGGTTCGGGACTCGTTTGAACTAGTTAACGGTCGATTCAACGCACGAAACTTGCGCCATTGTTTTCCAAATAATTTTTCCAACAAAAATGAGTATTCATTTGATAATATTTCATAAATATTTTTATAACATTCATAAAAATATTTGTTATTCATTTGGAAAACCCGGTTATGTCTTGTCCGGAAGTAAAAATAAAATAAATTTCTAACCCGTATATTCGCGTTATCAACAAACGTTTTCGAAAACATGATGACTAATTTATTAAATATTTTTATTTAATAAAAAGTGTTAATTAAATATAATTTAATTATTTTCTTGTTTCTAAATCTTGCGAGGGCATTTCAGTCACTTTCTGACTGTTTTTTCGGGTCTCAATATATCGGTCCAAACTTGAGAAAAGTTGTCAAGAATGTCGTTTTAAACATCCAAATTGCTTTAGATTCCTAGTTTGACAACATGCTTTAGTGTTCGTATTTGATACGTCAACTATTAAATTAATAATATAATCTTTTTTCCGATTTTCAACCAAATCGTTAAAAATAACTCCACTATGAGAAATATAATAATAAATAAGGAATTTATTAGTTTGAAATATGTTTCTTAAATTTTAACCGGCCAACGCGGTAGATTATTTTTAAAACGAGACAATAAAAGACCAAAAGTCAAAAAGTCAAGTCAGACCCAAAAAGTCAAAGGGTAAAATCGTCATTCGAAATTTCAAAAATTCTCGGATGTTACAAAAGGTATTATGTTATCTAAAGAATTGTGATATTGTCTCACAATCCCATTACTCATAGAATACCACATCACTATGGTATGTCTACTGTGTAAAATCAAACTCTATTGATATTGTTCGATTTTTTGATAACTTTAACTACCCTACCTCTAATCTTATCATGGTTAACAGAATTGAGAAAGCCACGTGTTTACTCAATATGGTTCCAACCAAGAAGGTAACTAAGACACCATCAGGTTATGGAATGGGAAGACTCCCATTAAGTCTTAACTGAAGTTCTGAATTTGTTGAGACCACGTTAAGCGTGCTATTAGCAAACTAGAGTCAATAACTGTCAGCATATATTATACCTCCCAAACGAGAACAATTTTATTGTTGCTCGACTTGCTGCGTTTTGGAGAAAGTCTCCTCTTACAAGAACCAAGTAGGAGCATCTGTTTTGGAGAAAGTCTCTACTTTCACAAACCTTCTAAATGCACTAGCGAACGACATAATGAATGTTAAGATGTAGTCCATAAAAGAAAAGTAATTTTGGAATTTGATTGATCTTTCACCAATCGTTAAGACTGAGAGTTTAAATTGGTTCTTCTAGGAGAAGACCGATATGGACAAAGATGTACACACATTTAAACGCAAGCCTTATGGTAAGGGTTTTACTTATACTTAAGCGATTGACTGTGATTTTCCTTGCATCCGTTAAATGAATAAAGATATTAGATGTAAAAACTCCTTCTTGAATGATTACCTTTGCGAGGACGTTGGGTAATTAAAAGGGTTTTTCAATCCAAGTTATCTTTAGAAAATGTGCAAGCTGCAAAATCCAAGTATGGACTTGAGCATGCATCTGGGAGCTGGAATCTTAAGTTTAAATCAATAATTTGATTTTGATTAGAACAAAGATAACTCCTGAGTACACCTTAAAGCTAGTAAAAGAATTACGCTTTATCTTTCTTATATCTCATATGTTGTTAACATATTAGAAATAATATTTCACCTAAGCTAGATTTTAATCCTTAGTTTGGAATAATGTTTCTATCGAGAGATATACAAAATAAAACATACAACCTTGTAACAAATGATTATTAGGATAAATATATGCGATTAATAAGTCTAACACAACATAACACATCATTGAGCAAGACTTAAAGTTCTATCTCACCTGATGAGTTGAACACATGTTTAAAAACATTTAGTTTAGCTAAAAGCTTCATTATGTATGTCATGATATGCATTTGACTAATTGTAACACTTGCATGAATGCAAGATGAACTGACAACAATAGTAACTAAGTGAAAGTCATTAGACTACTATTAAAAGAACATTCTAAAAGGCCTGCAAAGGACTAAAGACATGTTCATAGTTTACGGATTTTAATAAGGAGATTAGTGTTGAGTTTATACACTAATGCTTATTTTGATTGAGATGATTCTCAATCCTAGTCATAGCAGGATTTTCATCATAAATGATAATACTGTTGACTAAACATGCTTGATTGAAAGCATTGTTGCACTATTCATTAAAGAATAAGAATACTTTACAGTTTGGGAAGTTGTTAAGAAGACTGTCTCATATAGGTGGTTTTGCTTGCTTCAAACAACCTATGTAATCTGTTATGGCGATGCTAGTATTATTGTATTAGCACTTGAATGCACATATACAAAATGACAATCATCGTATTATTCAAAACCTTTTACTGCTATGTTGAGTTTTAAACAATTATTCTCAAGTTCACTCAAATGACAACTTATTTGTACTCTTTACCACAAACTCAATGTCCTAGTAACCAAACATGTTATATCATGCTAGGAACATTGAACTTCGAGACACTGCTATAGTCACCATGTATAATCATTTTTTAGTATTTGGATAATGGAACGTTAAGCAGTTGTATTAAGCAATGAATTGATATACCTAGTATGATCATCTTCATTTATACAATTGTGTTCTATATTAGCATGTTTAGATCCGTGAATAATTTATTTATTCTAAAATTTCCATTATCAGTTGATGATATAGGAGTATCATTGAATTAAGGCAAATATGAGTGTTTTGGTCATATTCATATAGTATGAATATTAAAACCGATGAAAACCAAGAGGAGGCCAAACTCCAATATGTGTTCATTTGGATAACTATGACTGACCCAACCTACAAGTATTCACTACATAGATCGACGTCAATAGTGAATCTCGTAAGTGGTTATGTCTCTCATCCTCAGACTTGAGATGCAAGTAGGTTGTGTGTGGAATCTCAATCTTAGATATGGTTCAACGCTGACCTTTTGAAGGCTGCTATAAAGGCTATTTTCAGGAGGGATGTGAAACACATAACGAACACGTGCAGTCAAAATAAGATTTGTTACTCCACATGTTATGGAGAAAGGTACTACTGGCCCCTCGATGATTTGAACAGATGTATGTGTGGCCGCACCCAAATGTAATTAAGATGATACTTGATTAATTTGGAAATATAGTTCAATGTCTATATTGAGAAACAGACTTGTTAAACATAAGAATGACTTATGATCCATGTTAGATGTTCAACATAGTATCGGAAACAAAGGATGATTGATATCTAAACCATTTAAAATGAGATGTTTAAGAAAATATCCTCAAATGTTTCTGGGGGCATAGGCGTGTTGCTAGACGCTAACCTTTGCTTGTATAATTACTTGATTATTATGACGTGCGCAAGTGGGAGCTGTTGGAGTATGCTCGTGTCATAATAAATAATTATATGGCTAGACACATGTAAGCCTATGGGGTCACACACATATACACTGAGGTACCATTTTATATATCGTGTTTATTGTATTTACGGTATATAAATAACCCACGTAACTCGAGATCACTATTAGGCTTCTAATAACTAAGTAAAGTACTTAATCTATTAGACTTGAAAATCAAATGGCAGGCCCATTTAAGCCCATATAGTGGCTGGCCTATAGAGGAGGAAAATGAGAAGATAAGATCAAGTTTTGGTTATAAATATATTGCATATCTTCTCATAAATGGCATTCAACAATTTACCAAATCTTCTCCCCTATTTTCTCTCTATATATACACGGCACAAAAGTAATTCCTATCTAGGGTTTTTAGTTTTCTTTATCCAACTCTTTGAATCTAGTTTATTAAGGTGTTTTACAAGGCTATGGGGTTAAGACTAGCATCTATTTGGTATACAAGGAAGTGTAGTATGGATACATCATAGAGGTGATCTCAATTGATCACTTGGTTTCATTGGGTGTTTCATGTTAAGGTAAAGGTCACCATTTGATTATACCAATCACGCTACAAAGGTATTACTCTTCCTGTTTTTATTATGACTGATTATATGACTCTATGGATTCGTTGATAGGTGCATGATCCGCTGTGTTTTATATTTGTTTATATGATATTCATTTAATTCACCACCTATATCTTCATCATCATCGTCTTTATCATCATCATGCTTTCTCTTATAGTCTTTAACTGTATTAGCGACTCCCTTATCTATTGCGTTTTCATCTTCAATCAATGCTTCCATGAGTGCATGGTACAATCGATGATTGGCAGGATTTCTGTTAAAAGACTTGTTTGCATGCATGTATTGGTAGAGAGCACTTTTCAGATCATATTCTTCAAGAGCCGCCTTGTCAGTAGACTTGATGGTAAACTATGGCTTCCTTTGCTTCTCAGCTTGTTCCTTCTTGATCTTGAGAATATCTGTAACAACCCGAGTTTCAGGTCAACATTTATCCCGAGCTAAGATAATTATTCTTACTACGTAAATAATTATAGTTGTTTATACTATATAAGGTTTGATGAGAATTTCCTTCTATAGGGTAATTTCAATACGTGATTGAGTTTCTATTTGTTTGTTGTGTCTAAGAAAGTCAGAAAAATGTATTTTGTTACTCCGAGAGCGTAATTATGTTATTTTTGTATTTTATGACATTTCCCTGAGTTTTTGTAAAAACCGTGTTTAAAGGTCGTGTTTTACAAGGTTTAACGATTTATTAAACGTTTTAAAGTAAAATTTGTGAGACGGATTTAAAATATTTATAAACATGGTGTGACCCGAGTCTTTGGCCGATTTTACATAAAAGAAATAACACTTTGTATTAGTTTTAAAAAGAATTGAGAATGGAGGGACCTAAATTGCCAAAATGCTAAAATTTCATTCTATAAATAACACAACACACACACACTTATAATTTTTACAAAAAATTTCACTCCTCCTTTTCCTCTCTTCTTCTCTTCGACCGGCCATTCCACAAACACGCATTTTCCGGCTTATTTTCCGACATGTAATTAAATCAAATTATATCATCTTAATCCTTGTTTCAAGAGCTACAAAACCCACTAATAAAACCTCACATGCATTAAGTTTCAAAGAAGTTAGATTTTTGGTGTGTCCTTGAAGATTTCGAGTATAAGGGTGTGTTTATCATTGCTAGATTAGTGTTTTGAACAATTGGTTGTATTGAAAAAGGTTCGGTTTGTTTGGTTTGGTGTCACGTACGTTTGATCCAATAAAGGGGAAAACCAAATCGAGTTTTGTTATTGACTAAGGTTTGATGGTTTTGGTATAATTATATAGACTAGTTAAGCGTATTTTGATAGTTGGATTATGTCGAAAATGTCGTTTTCATGGGTTTTGGGTTGACTATGTTTGACCAGAAAGGTTGACTTGACCATAGCGAGTCGAGAAATTTTTGAAAGTTATTTTTGATAATGTTAAGTGATGGTGTTCGCCTTAAGCTTCGTTTCGCTAGGTGGATCGTCACATAACTCTTAATAACGAACGTTTTACTGCCGAGTCAAGTTTGGGTAATTTTGGGGTAAAAAGTCAAATACAAAGTTTGACTTTTGAAAGTCAAACTTGCGTAAACTTTTGAATAAAGTCTATAATGAGCAAAGGGTTCGTAATGTTAGTTAATTGATAACGAAATATGAAGTTCGGATTATATTATCCTTACTTTCGGTAACTTTCTAAAAATGGAAACTTTATGGAAAATGTTGTAATATTGTTAAGTGCGTCAAAGTAAAATGTTTTGCGTCGCAATTGGAGATTGTAATATATGATTGTATATAAGTAATATTAATATTTTTTATATATATATAGATATATTTTATATTATATATATATATATATATATATATATATATATATATATATATATATATATATATAAGCAAGTATGTAATATATGATTTATTATACTTTTAGTCACGTACCGCTATATATGTATTATATAGGTCGCGGTTAAGATGTGAAGCTATTTGCGCTTGTTGATTTGATTGATTTGGATCTTTTGCTTAAGGTGAGTTCATAGCCTCGCATTTAAAAATTCTTTTAATTGTTTTTTAAAACCCACGGAGGGGAAATGCTGGTTTGTTTTATAAAATCGAACACATATGATTTTATGGTATGCTGGACCCAATTATGAGATTGTTTCCGCATAAGTAGGTATTGTCGAAGTCCCTTATTTCATGAATCGTTAATTGCCTTGTGAGGTAAACGCTAATGCATTAAATAGATCTATTAGGTTTGACAACCCTGTTCGGGGTCTGAATCCTTGTAACCACCCTGTCAAATGGACATTTTGTATTTAGAAAATAATAGGTATATGACAATAATACCTTGTTTTGGGGCACACTAACATATGAAATGCTATATGCATTGTTAACGTTCGATGTCTTGAGCTTTTTTGTGTGAAGAAAGAAGTTGAATTAACATTGCATTCGTTGCATTGTTTTACCCAAGAACTAATTTGTGTTTCAAAGATTAGTGCTTGTTATTATTTTAAATTCTATGAATTTCACTCCACATTATTGTTGACGTTTTAAACATGTTTTATCCCAGGTAACCAAGGACGAAGGAAACGATGGCGTGGAGGTGTCGTGTATGTGATGGATTTGATGAAAGACTACTTGTGTGTTCCTTGTCTTTCAAAAATAATGTCTTGTGTTGTTCTAAAACAATGTCTTAATTTTGAAACAATAGTTTTTCAAATGATGTAATGGATGTGGTTGCGATTCTATGGGGGGACCTAAACGCGTTTTTATTCTATGATTAATAATGGAACACATGTATGTTAAACGTCTCTTATGGGTCGTTTTCTATTATCTTGGTAAATGGTGCTATTTAGTAACATCCAATTGCTAATTCCGCTGCACAATCCAACGTACGTTGGGTGGGGTGTTACAGAGTGGTATCAAGAGCCTAAGGTTATAGAGAACTAGGTCGAGTCTTTTTGAAAACCTAAACTATAACACTTTTACACGTATGCCGAGACTCCTCGTTGTCATTGGTTACCTATAGAAAGAAAAGGTAAATTTATTGATTGTTATGTATAGGTATATTTATGCATGTGCTATATATATATAATTGGCTAAGTATGGACATATTTATGCATGTGTTGGATACATAAATTGTTATGTATTGGTGTTTTATGCATGTGTTGTATGCATAGAATGTCATGTGATTATATGATAACTATCATTATACATGTTTGAAATATAATTGAGGTATATGCGAAACGAGAATGTCACAAATTGTGAATTTTTATTTGTTGCGCTTTGATGCGAACTGTTATTTTGATAATAGTGTTCCAATAATAAACAGAAGTGATACGCTATTAAGTAAGTATTGTATGATATTCTTTAAAATATCATGGTGAACATAATTCCTCTCGATCATGTGGATGATGTACCCGTTGTTGAGCCAAATCAACACGATGATGTTCCTGTTGTTCCCGAGCCTGTCTTTGTGGATGAAGACGAGGACCCAAAAGAAGACGAATTTAAGGAAGAAGAAGATCCTCAAGAAAAAGAAGATGATATGGAAGTCAACATCGAGGAAGATGAGAATGAGCTTGAGTTGACATATCCTTATGAAGAGGTGGATCCTCTTAACCCTCCGCCGCCTGCTTCTGAGTCAGAACCTGAGGATGTGATCGAGGTTGAGAACCCGATTGAGCACGAGGATGAGACTGTTCCTGCTAGTGTCCATGAGGTAGGTGAATCGTCTACTGCTCCTTTTCTTCGAGAGGACAGTGATGGTCTATTGCCTGGTCTCATGAGGAGGGACATTAACTCTCTTTTTGGTCGGATGGCTTCTCTTTCAAGACGACTGTGTGGTCGCGAGACGGCGCATGCATTGGTCGAGAAGAAAGGAAAAGCAAAGGACGAGTATTATGGTAAGTTGATTTTGGATTTGGGTAATGAAGTGCGTTCTAGTGTGGAGCAAGGAACGGCTGCAATGGAAAAGCTGGTTGAAAAGCTTGGTAATGCTGAAGAAAAAGCTGAGTGTAAGAAGTTGAAGAAGGAACTTGAAGAAGCAAGGTTTAGCAACACATTCCTTCGTATGCAAAACGAACATGTCAAGAGAGATCTCT
>BQNB010011422.1:0-81467 GCA_026074375.1 Tanacetum coccineum | reverse complement strand
TCATGAGGACCCCCGCAGTTCTCACAACAAAGGTATTGTTGTGGAAAACTTTATGATGTTTGTGGAAAATTATTATCAAAGTTTTGATTGAAACATGGGTCTTGATTGAAGACAAACGGGACTTGAGGTGGACAATCATAACCATAATGAGCATCGTTCCCACATAACTCACAAGAATTCGTCTGGTACAGGGGTTGTAGAGGGTAGTCAGAAAGATTTTGAGAATCATTGAAAGAATTTGGATTCGGATCACCAATGGATGAATTTTTATTATTTGAAGCGCAAATGAGGCAAAATCCTTTACTAAGACCAGATCCACACCACTTGGAAGAACACCGTTTACAACGTTCACCTCTTTCTAACGGATATTTATAATGAAAAAAATGCCATTGGTCTAACGAAGATGTTTGGGGTTGTGAAGGTGGGTTGAAAATATTTGGAGAAACAATGAAAGAATTTGAATTTGAATCATTAACGAATGATTTTTCAACTTCATAACAGCATACAGCACAAACTTCATCCGTATAATTTCTTCTACACCGCTCACAAGTACATTGTCGACAATATAGACCACCAAACGGACCACCACACTTGGAACAATTACGTGGGGGTTGTTGAGACGAGTCAGGGGTTTCATCATAAGAGATCGGATTAGGATCACGAACAAAATTATCGACGGATCTCACATTTGAACAACATTGTTATCTACTATACAAAGCCCCACAAGACGAACATTCTTTAAACCCATACATGATGATAGAATTAAAAAGGGAAAAAGAGAAGAATTAAACAAAATGGGGTTAAGAAGAATATTTTTTGGATTTTTATGTATTTTAAACAAGATTTTTTTTTGGACCGAAAGTTAATAGTGCACGGTAGCTCTCTAGTAAACGCGCAAAGAAGCGGAGGAGCTGGTCAGCGCGAAGAGTATTAAAAACCTTCTCCTTTCGGGTCGAAGATCGTAGTATCAACCCTCCTTAAACCTCTCTTAAAGTTTGTAATCTAAAAGTGAGCCGAAACGACAATTAACAAATAGTTATTTTTGAGTTTTTTAATTTTTTTTTGGTATTTTATAAAATAAATTGAAAGCAAAATATTTTTGTATTTTTATGGTTTTAAAAAAGAAAATAGAAAATAGAAAACGATAACTCCACGGGGAAGGATCTTCAAGGCACTAACTTCAAATACTTCGCGAAAATCGTACACCTCTCCCCGGCAGCGGCGCCAAAAATTTGATTTGAGCAAAATAGGATATATAATATATACCTAAAATACCTAATTATCAATAATAGTATAAGATAAGTATTCCGTGAGGATTCTAGAAGATTACTTTTATCCAAAGTAAAATTCAAAACCTTCCCGAGTCGTATCCCGACGAGGTGTGAATTGAAAATCGAGGTTAAGTTCGTGATCGCGAGATTGAATATTTTAAGATTTTGATTTGGTTTCCTATTTCTACAAATATAAATGCAAAAACACGTAAAGGCAAGCAACAATAAAAACAACCAAAAATAAAACACGAAAACGTTAACGGGAAATTAAAAACGCGACTTTTAAGCAAGTAAATCAAAATTGAGTCCTAAAAATGCAAATTTAATTTCTAAAAATCCTAAATGACTAAAAATAATTTTCAGAAAAAGAATTATATTTTTTTGATTTTTATTTTATTTAATATGAATTAAAAACAAAATTAACCTAAATTAATTATTAAAAATAGTAAACGATTTATTAAAAATCTGAAAAAATTAGGAAAATTGCTTAATACTATTAAGAACCTAAGAAAAATAAAAACTGGGAAAAAGGCTAAACGAATAAGCTGATAATAAGCTAAAAAGGCCGAATAAGCTAAACTGTAAACACACCTTAAATATTAAATGAGTTGGGACAATAATGAAAAAGACCCAAGGGCGAGATGGTTAAGGAGTGTTGTGTTGAGGCTTTGGTGTAAGGAAGGGGAGGTCACAGGTTCGACCCCTGTGACCTCTTCTTTTTATGAAACATTTTTTTAATTTTCTTTTTGAAACTTTTGAAGAACAGCTAAGAATAAGCACTTTCCTTAAAATGAACTTTTTATGAAACTTATTAATAAGCTAGATTAAGCAGCACTAAAGATGACAGATTTTGAAAACTAAAAGTTAACTAATAAGCAAAACTATTTGATATTTTTAGACTTGATTAAGCAAGTTCAAAGCAAATAAGCTGAAAACCTATAACTACCTAGACCTAAAAAGTAATTGAGACTAGATATTAACTAATTATCTTAGCTGAAAATCTTAGAAAAGCTAAAAGCAATTAAAACTTAAGCTTGCAGTACTAATGACAAAAGACAGATTTTGAGCAAAATTTAAGACCTACTAAGCACTTAAGAAATGACTTTAAGCCGAAAATTAATAAACTAGACCCCCCTAAAAAGCACTAGGACAGGAAATAAGCACACTATTAAGCCTAAAATAAGCTCAAAAAGCACATTAGTACTAACCTTGAGTTTGTACTGCTAGGCTAAACCGTTAAGACTACTATGCTTTAATAAGCTCATGAAAATCCCAATAAGCTATACACAAGTAATAAGCTAGACCTAATAGGCTTAAGTGACCATATTTTAGCACACAAAATAAGCTGATAAGCTCTTTTAAACCTCAAAACAGTTTGCTCATCTTTTTGACTTAAAAGGGATATGACAGCTTTTATCACAACTTTTGACACACAAATAAGCTTCAAAAAGCTTGAGCCAAAGCTTAAAAGCTAAAAACAGATGAAGCTTGTTGTCTAATAAGCTTATGTAATCAAAATCATGCCATAAATCAAGCTTAAACTTATCTAATTTTTCTAATGAAAACTACCTTTTGGACTATGAAAGTAAACATGAAACTTGGACAGCTTTTGAACCAAAACAAAATTCACAAATGCTCACTTAACCAATTCAATATAACTGCATTATTAGGCTAAATCAAGCATGAAAATGACAACAACAAGCCACAAATCAAAATTTAAATCAAATAAGATGAAATCTAGACTTTATCACCACATATTCAAACCATGGTTACTCAGAACCTAAAATTGGACATTTAAACTTTGAAAACTAATTGCAACTGACTTTTAGACTTAATTTAAGCTTATTGAAAAAGATTTAAAAACCAAGAACATACTACAACCTGGTTTGACCCATTTTAAACCTTATCGCAAACACTCCTTTAAAACTTATATAACTTATTCTAAGCTCACTCAGACCTAGATAAGCTTAGATTTCTGAAAACAGATAGAGTTCAAAGCTTATTAAAGATAATTGAGCAAAATCTAAAGAAAAATAAGCACTAATCTAATAAGCTACAAGGATAAGCAGTTTTAACTAAAAACAAGCAATTTGGAACAGAACTTAAATCTAAACCGTTATAAACTATGAACTAAGCATTCTAGCAACAGTGAGACAGATTAAGCACTAATAAGCAACAATAAGCAGAGATAAGCACAAATAAGCATAATTATAAGTAGGACATATAATAAGCTAAAATAGAGAAATTAGACTAAAATTGAGTAGAAGTGAACATACCTTGATCCTAGCTCAAACAAGGATCAAAAAGTGCTCAATTGAGCTTATCCACAAGCTCTAGCTTATGAAAATAAGCTAGTAAAAGCCCAATAAGCCCATCCCTCTTTGGCTTATCATCCATGTTTAAGCAATCTATTATAAAGCATAGGTAAGTGAAGTTTTTAATGAAACAATGCTTATCAAAAAAGATTAAACTGATTTAGTACAAACTTCTAGGGTAAAAGAGCTTATGAACTTTGCTTAAATGAAATCCAAACACATTTTGAAATTTAATTACTTAAAAGTAAAACATAATTTGAAGGACAGGATTTAGGTAACCTGAATTTGCATTAATGAAAAGATGAAATTACATTGTTTAAGAGGAAATTACATTAAAATAAGAACAATAAGCTGAAAATAAGCTACCCTAATCTATTCCTACCCCTAAGCTAGATGCCTTTTTCATTGTGTGATCTTCATCTATTTATAGTGATGTGAGGAAGATTCTAGGCTCTTGAGACGCTCCCCTCTCTTTAATCCTACCCCTTGATTCTTGATTAAATCCCACGCAATCATTGGAGCCCTTGGATCTAGTGCCACGTTTTTTCTTCAATCAGAGTACTAAGGATTTCCAGCTTGTCAATGATGGTGTCAGACGCGTCAGGAGATCCTTCTAGAAGCACTTGAACATGTGGTGAGTGGATTTGATTAAGTTTTACCCTGCGAGTGATTTGTGTGTGTTGTTCATTGTAAAAAGAAAGAGGGAAATATAGAGTCTACAGTAATTTTGACTTTTTATAATAGTGGGATTGACCGGGTTTAGGGTTGGGCTTGGATTTGGACAGGAAGTGGATTTGGACTTGTGTTTTTGAGGTTTTATGGATTGGATTTTTGGTGAAATGGTATAAGGACTACCGGTGTTAGTCCTTTAGGACTAATAGTGCAAAGCTCAAGGACCTCCAATGTAATAACTTAACAAATTGTTAAGTGTATTTTGGACTTTTCAATATAAATGGGCTGGTTTATGGAATTTGGGCTAGGATTAAGATGATTTTGCCTTCGGCTTTGGTTTTCTCACGCTCTTTTCATTCCCGTGCTCGTTTTTGTCCGTCTTTGCTTTATTTTTGTCCTTTTGTGCAATATCCATTACCTGCAAGACACAATTCACAATACAAACGAATACAATGCATTTTTCTGTATTTATTGGTCATTATTAGTCTTTTTAGCTCATTTTATTAGGTAAAAGGTATGTGTATTTAAGCACATACAACATCCTCTGCTAACTCTTCCTCACCTTCAATAACATTTACAGGTTGTTCAGCAGCAGTTATCTCTACCTCTGGACTTTCCTTATCACTCATGGGCTCTAACCTAGTCCCGGGAATATTTTGTGTATCATCTTGCTTAACAGTGGAACTATTAACCTCAACATTTTCTACATTCTCCGCTCCTTCTACCAAATTCTCAATCTCCTCAGCAATCAAGTGCTCCTCAACTTTTTGTAAATTTTGCTTTACTTCAAGATCCTTATTAGTTTTCTACTCAGTAAGACTTAGTTGAATTGTATCTTGTAAGATTATGTCATCAGCCTCAGTAGTAGTTGGGATTGGTGTTGGTGGAGTAAGCCGAGTTGATCGTCTTTGAGGAATACAAAGTCTAATAATGATACACTTTCATGGAGCACTTGATTCTCCTTCATTTGACTCAGGGTTAGGTAACCTAGGGGCGCTAATTGTCCTATGCGTTCTCTGGGTAGACTCAATCGGTTGAGACTGAGTCGTAGAAACATCTACCCCAAACACCGTAACATACATCTGATAATGATCTGTGAGCTTCATCTCATTTGTGATCATCCAACTTGGAATCTACATTCCAACACCGTCCTTATGCTTCCCTGAATTAAATATGTTCTTAACCATCGCATCGTCTTCCGAATTATGGTACTTATCATGAGTTTTGTGAGAAATCTCAGAAAATACAGTCATGTAGTGTCCTACAATGAGTTTTGTGAATCTTGGATAAGTAATTTGTGTTGATGGATTTTTAAGTGCATAGTGCAATCCTTCCCAAAGTAGCTCAGCATAATCTACATGTATATTGTTGACAAAACAATATAACATTTGCATTATCTGCATAGGCCAAAAGTTCAATATAGACCCAATATTTGTCATAGACCCAATGAACCAATCCTAGCCACTCATTTTTTCATCAAAAATAAAAAAACTCACTTTCCACCTCTTTTTTAAAAATTAAATATCTCACACACTGTTAATCGTTAGGCAAAACAAAACATACCATCGCGACGAGAATTAAAATATCTTTCTATAGAGGGGCGACACTATGTACTTTCGACGAACTTTTTTTATGATTTTATGAAGTCATATACGATTTTATGAAATCATATATGATTTATGAAATCATATACGATTTTATGAAATCATATACGATTTTATGAAATCATATATGATTTATGAAATCATATATGATTTTATGAAATCATATATTGATTCGTTAATATGAATCATATATGGAATCGCCATAAATTTTTTTATGATTTTATGAAATCATATATGATTTTATGAAATCATATATCATTTTATGAAATCATATATGATTTTATGAAATCATATATGATCCGTTATACGAATCATATATGATTCGTTATATGAATCATATATGATTTTCGTAATTCGTGACTAAAAACAAAAATCGAAAAAAAGTTCCTCGAAAGTATATCATGTCACCCGTCTACTGAAAGATAAAAAAATACTCGTCGCGATGGTGTATTTTTTGTCGTTTGACGATTTACCGTTTGTAAGATATTTTATTTTTAAAAAAGAGGTGTTTTTTTATTTTTGATGAAAAAATAGATGGTTGAGATTGATTCATTGGATCTATGACAAATAATGGGTCTATGTTGATTTTAACTCATCTGCATAGGCGGTTGATCATGACCAGTGACCCGCGTAGTAAGACATTGAGCAAATATTTTGCCAAGTGTCTGCCATAGTTGTACAAGTCCTGTCGTCTTGAAGTTGGATGGTGATCTTAACTCCAGAGTAAAACCATGAGTATTCAGAAAGAATGGAACCATTTCTAAAAACTTTGGAGCAGCAACAAATCATTCATCATTGCTATCGGTAGCTTGAGGCAGATGAAAGATTCTTCTGAAATCATTAAGAGTCAAAGTGATCTCTTTTCGATCAAGCACAAACTTGAGCCTATACTTTGATCCATCTTCTTGCAAAGTATGCCAGAACTGCCCCATGTAGATCCATGGCACGGATAAAGAAGAAGCAATGCTGAATCTGAGTGGATGGTTCTGAATGATGTTTGCCATGATTTTTGTTAGCCTTAATTATATTAAGTCAAACAAGAATGTTATCGGTCTTAGAAAGTCAAACTAGGTCTTGTATTGTAATAGGTTGGTCGGGTTCAACGGGCTTGGATTGTAATCTAATATTCTCCGTATTTGGGCTCAAAGCCCAAGTTAAACCAAGCCTGGCCCGTTTAGAAAGCCCAAGTGCCAAGATAGCAAGGCATAGGTATAAATAGAACCCTCTCCACACAAGGAGAGGATGTTGGTTACATTTTCATTCACTTGTAATCCACCAATTTACTAATCTAATCTTCCTTTCTTGTTTTCTCTCTCTACTTTCTCTCTCTAAGTTTTCTTCTTATTTTATAGCATATTTGTAAAGATTATTGTTGTGTAATGGATTAAATTAGTGGGATAACATGTGGTACCAGAGCTAAAGGGGTGTTAAGTGTTTGTTTTGTGTGAAATTCGTGTGGTTTGTTGGGGGTGTTTTTTATTTTTTGAAAATAAGCAAAAAAAATTTCAACATTTTTGATCTTTGTTTGTGGTTTAAAGGAGTTAAAGATTTGTACTTTTGGGCTAAGAACTATCCCTTGCATCATTACTAGGTGGTTTTAACATCATTTCGTAGCTTTCAAGAAAGTTTGGTGATTTTTTCTTGGCTGCGTTTTGACTAACTGAAGGGGTGTTCTTGATTGCGTTTTGCTTCATTCGTTGCGTTTTGCCTCAAGACATTGCGTTTTGCTTCATTCGTTGCGTTTTGCCTCAAGACACTGCGTTTTGCTTCATTCGTTGCGTTTTGCCTCAAGACACTGCGTTTTGCTTCATTCGTTGCGTTTTGCCTCAAGACACTGCGTTTTGCTTCATTCGTTGCGTTTTGCCTCAAGACACTGCGTTTTGCTTCATTCGTTGCATTTTTCCTCAAGACACTGCGTTTTGCTTCTGCGTTTTGCTCTTGTGTTTTGCCTCATTGAAGACCCTTTTTATAACAAATCTAAACGTTATGCTGCCCAAATCTCAACAAATCTTGCGTTTTGTCTAGAAGTCATTGCATTTTGTCTAAAAGACTGAGATTTGTCTATTGAGATTTGTCAAACATTCTTGGTTGAGATTTGACAATCGTTCTTCGTTGAGACTTGCTATACTTTGACCTTCTTTAGACAACAAACCTCAAGGACTTAGAACTTCATTTTGGACTTAACATACAATCAATTAACATAAACAAACCTTACAATCAAACCAACAATCAACTTAATCATACTTGAAACGTCAATTAATTATTCATTCACGGTTTCTTCTTGATTTTGTAAAATCCCGCGAAAGATACGATTCTTTTCTCGGTTTTAATCAAAGATTTGTAAAATCCCGTGAACGTTAATTCATTTAAAACCACAATCAATCACTTCATAACACTTAAGATCCGATATCCATTTACAACAACTTCATCAAAATGTCAAATTCAAATACCAATTTGCAAACTCAATCATCGAATGCTCTTCATAATGCTATCATGGAAGCGGGTAGCAAAGATCGTCCACCAATGTTAGCACCGGGTAATTATGTTCAGTGGAAATCCAGAATCAAGAGATACATTGACACCAAACCTAACAGTGAACTCATCCACCATTGTCTCCAAAATCCACCATACACGTATCAATGGGCTGAGAAAACAGTTCCAGTTGCTGAAGGTAGTTCTGAAACAACTACAGAGAGGTATATGGAGAACTATAAGAATGTTTCACAAGACATACGAGATCAACTGAATGCTGAAGCTGAAGCCGTTCAGATCATTCTCACAGGGATAGATAACGATATCTACTCCACAGTTGATGCTTGTCCGAATGCATGTGAAATGTGGAAAGCCATTGAAAGGTTGAAACAAGGTGAATCAATCAATGTTCAAGATCTTGAAACCAATTTATATTGGGAGTTTGGAAAATTCACATCACGGGATGGTGAATCACTTGAATCGTATTACTCACGGTTTTACAAGATGATGAATGAGCTTGTCCGAAATCAGTGTCATGTTACTAATCATCAAGTGAATGTCCAGTTCTTACTTCAACTACAACCAGAATGGCAAAGGTTTGTGACACTTGTTAAGCAGAGTCAAGAGCTGAAGACTGTCTCCTATCACAAGCTTTATGACATTCTGAAGCAACACCAGAATGAAGTCAATGAGATAAGAGCTGAAAGACTAGCACGTACTGCTAATCCACTTGCACTTGTTGCTCAACAACAACCAGTTTACCATCATCAAAACCATCCTACTCAAAACACTCAATATTCCTCCACCAGATCGCAACAGTCTACCAGAAACAGAGGAAAAGCAATTGTTACCTCTTCTGCTCCTACTTATGATCCAGAACCTGCTACGGTTACTGAAGATGAGGAAATGTCAAAGGAAAAGGAGATTGACAAACTCATGGCTTTAATTTCTCTCTCGTTCAAGAAAATCTACAAACCTACCAACAACAACCTTCGAACTTCATCAAACACCAGTCGAGCTAATCAAGATAATTCTCCAAGAATCAACAGAGGAACTGGGTATGATAATCAGAGGGCAGTCAATGTTGCTGGGGCTAGGGAAAATGTAGGTACTCCGGTAGTGCAAAAGTCTGGGATTCAGTGTTACAACTGCAAGGAATATGGGCATGTATCAAGGGAATGTCAGAAACCAAAACGAGTAAAGGATGCAGCTTATCACAAGGAAAAGATGTTATTGTGTAAACAAGAGGAAGCTGGGGTTCAGTTGAATGCAGAACAAGCTGATTGGAAGGATGATACTGATGATGAGTCTGATGATCAGGAATTGGAAGCACATTATATGTACATGGCACAACTTCAAGAGGTTACTCCAGATCAAGTTGACAATTCTGGACCAATCTTTGATGATGAGCCAATGCATAAGGTACAAAACAATAATGACAACTATAATGTGTTTGCCATGGAAAATGAACATCCTGAGCAACCTGAATCTAGTAATGACATATATCTGGCGGAACATGGTGACACCAATATCACTATTGATTCATTGGATATATGTTATGATAGAGTTCAAGATGACCAGGATGATATTGATGATCTTGATCAAGAACGTGATTTTCTTGCTACTTTAATTCAGAAACTAAAATGTGAAATTGATGATTGGAATCATCAAACAAGGATTTAGTTGATAAATTGAAAGGTGAAATTAAGGATTTCAAAACTAAAAATAAAAGTTTAGAATCATCAAATAACCATTTCAAAGAAGCAAACAATGAACTATCCAAGACTAATCAGTTGATGTTTAAAGACCTTAAGAAGTTCCAAGCGGAACTTGATAAGTATAATGATGTGAATTATGCGTCAAAGGTGGAAATTGATTGTGCAAAAGCTAAAGTGGAATTAATTCATACAAAATCGTTTTTGCAAAATCAACTAATGCATATACTCAACAAATAAATGATTAAAAAAATCAAACGATTTCGGATATATAAAGGAGCCTATGTGCACATCAAGAAACCATTCTCCCATAAGTCACAATAAAAAGTGAGCTCAATTAAGCTTTAAAAAACATCGTGAAGACAAGGAACTTGATAATAGTCATTGCTTTAGAAAAACAAAGTCAAGGTTTTGAATGATATTGTATATAAAAACCTGCCAATCATATCAAAACAATGAATATGCATAATCGTAATTGTAAAACAAGTTTGCAATACCTGATTTCCTCAAAGAAAGCTCAAATAGCGAATCCACGTACCTCCCTGATAAGATATAAGGATGCAACAATGAATAATCTTGCGTTGATGTTGAGCCCCTGATTCTGACGAAACGATTTTCGTCTTGATAAAGAAACGCGAATCAAAATTAAGCGTTTTAATCAGACCGGGGTTTGATTATGCTCAGTTGAATAATCTTTATGATTGGTTCGTTCCACAACGGGAAAAGTCGGCTGTGCAACACAATTTTCCAAAAACGTCAACGATGAGTCAAACATCTACTAATAATGAATTTTCCAAAGAGTCTTTTCGTAAACAACCAACTTTGTTAGAGAAACGAATAGATGAAAATCCATTCCATGGTATAAAAAGTGTCAAAGCTCTAAAGAACTTTTCAAGATTAAAAAGTGTGTTGGCACGAAATTTTTGATGGAAGTGGAACGTTGCAAACAAACAATCACCAAAGAAACATATTTTGGTACATCGATCCTTTCATTCAATAACACAATAAAGGAAATTTTGGCCCCCAAATTAGTAAAATCAATGTGGATTTAGAAAGATTTCACTTGTGTTTGAAAGAGGAAATGGTTGCTGATTTGAAATATGTTAATTCTCTTGAAGATGAGGTAGATAATCTTAAGTCTCAAATGGAAACTCAAAAAACACAGTTTTTGAATGAAAAATCGATCATCTTTCAAGGGAATATTACTATGCTGATCACATGAATGCAATACTTGGAATATAACAACAGACTTTATGTATTCACTGATTTGCAATGTGATTAGAGAAACCTTGGAAAAGTGTGAACTTCTTGAAAAAAGAGCTTTCAAAGATAAAACAATGTACAGAATTTGAATCTGCTTCAGAAACATGCGATTAAATCTTGAACATGATGTACAACATTGTAAAGAAAAGATAAAACCAAGACAAATCTTTCAAAGAAAATCAGTCAAACGTAATTCTGAAAGAAACGTGGACAACCAGTTTTTTATTTAAAATTTTGAAATCAATACTTGAAAAGCTCAAATTATAAGACAAAGGAATTGCGAATAAGTGAGTTGAAGAAACTCATAGAAAATATTAAAGGGAAAATCTCTGTGGAAACTACTAAGTTGAAAAATCATCGTTATTTCGACAAACCTAATGCTTTTAAAAAATTTCAAAGACAATCCATTTTATGTAAACTCGGAGCTATCTTTTTAGAGTTCTCTTGCAAAGAAAGATTTCCTCAAAGTCTAAGACTGTTACCAAAACAAAATGTGTCAAATGATTTTTTCAAAACATCTCTCATCTCTCTCTCTCTCTCTCTCTCTCTCTCTCTCTCTCTCCTCTCTCTCTCTCTCTCTCTCTCTCTCTCTCTCTCCCTCCCTCTCACTGCATAGATTTTACCTCAGAATAGGTTGCCAATTGTCAAGAACACAAATGTGATCGCACCAGGAATGTATAAAGTGCACACAAAGACAAATCAAACTAGAACACCTCAGTTGCATCAAGACATTAGGAAACCTAACAAATGTGTGTCTTTCTCTACAGGAGTAATTATTATCCCAATACTAGTATAAGCAACCACAGCTTAAGAGTAAACATCATCTGGAAGATATAAACTTGTCTAAAACAATAGTCAAGGAAGAAGCAAGAAGTAGAAGACCACCCGTAGGAAGTTTAATTTTTTAAACAATAAAACGTCGTAACTGCGTGTAATGCAGTTTGAATGCTCAGAACCGTCGAATGTTAACTTCTTGTTTGTGTTACTTGTTGGAAAGTGTTGCTGAATGACATCATGATGTGTGTTCTTACATTTAATAAAATGGCGTGAATTCTAGGACTAAAATAGACAACTCCAATGGCTGGTGCCTGTAGTACTATAGAACCACAATCATAAGTGAACAATCTTTTGCAACATCCGTAAGAAAACCGTTCAAACAGCCCCACTGTCAGAAATCTAGAAACATAACTAGGAAGTTATAAGAGCAAGTTAGTAAAGACAATGCCAGTTTGGTGGGTTAATCACTAAGTATAACACCATCTGGAGTACAAATGGAAACCTAAGTCTCAAAAAGGAAATGTTAATCAAACGTTAGTATGCCTCCTAGATGCATCTAGAACTGCTAATATTTTGGAACATAAGACTCCTAGGTGTTCCCACTGAGTGTCCAAGTACTACTCCATTGTCTTCTAAATCTTTGTCAGCTTTCGTCCGTAGATAACCTATACATCGAAGACTCTTGGTGCTCAAAGCACATGACCGGAATTCTGAAGCTTCTAACTAATTTTGTGGAGAAATATCTTCTTGGGAAGCCGGTGAAGTAAGGAAATGATCAAAGTTGCACCAGATTCTTGGCTATGGAGATCTGGTTCAAGAACGATTACTATCAAAAAGGGTTTATTACGTCTAAGTGCAATTCACAATTTATTCTCCGTTGGGTCAATTCTGGAGAGGCGGATTTGGAAGTTGCTTTTCGGAAAGTCTTACCTGTTACATCCATATTTGAAGGAAAGATGATCTCTCACATGAGTCTCTGTGAACAGATTTGTTTCATTTTCTCTTCAGACTCAACTTCTCCCTAATCAAATTGCTTAATAATGCTAAAG
The DNA here is from genome assembly GCA_026074375.1 of Tanacetum coccineum. Lineage (NCBI taxonomy): Eukaryota > Viridiplantae > Streptophyta > Magnoliopsida > Asterales > Asteraceae > Tanacetum > Tanacetum coccineum. Next base: position 68,329 of record BQNB010011422.1, on the reverse strand, counting down.
CAACATCGCTCAAGCATGGGTATGGCATCGTCGTCTATCTCGCAAGAATTTAAACTTCGACACCATCAACATGCTTTCAAATAAATAATATTTGGTGAATGGCCTTCCAAAATTGAGAAATTCGTCAAAGATCATCAGTGTGGGTTTTAGAGGTTGGTGTGGTTCTTCCTTGTGAGTTGGGGATAGCAAAAATAAAGTCTTATCATACTAAGACTACCCCGGAAGCTCAAAGACGCTACAACTTCTATCACATGGACTTATGTTGGTCCCAATGCAAGTAGAAAAGCATTAATGGAAAGAAATATTTTCTTGTAATGTGTTGATGACTTCTCCCGATATACTTGGACTCACTTCTTTCAGTCCAAAGACAAACACCTAAGAGTTCTCATTGATTTCCTCACTCTTGTCCAAGAGACCTGCATGCTCAAGTGACAACATTCGAACTGACAAGGCACAGAATTTTCTTAATAAATCTCTTCATGCATACTTTCCAAAATAGGGAATCAGACAAGAAACGCAAAGTCCACCTAGCTCGAAAACTCCTGAACAAAACGGCGTTGGTCTGAAAGACTGAACCGTACTCTTGTAGAGGCTTGCTCGATACAATGCTAAGCTCCGCAAAGTTCATCGTTCTTCTGGCTGAAAGCAATTGCAACAGCATGTTTTACAAAACTCAAAACCGTTCACTTGTAAATTCCTACCCTCCTCCTCGACATGAGAAAAACACCTTACCATAATCATCAATTCCCGGAAACCCGTCAGTCAAGTTCTTTCATATCTTGGTTCCTCTATGCTACATCATCAGAATGGGTGAAAATCTTGATAAAATGTAGGAAAAAGGTGATGCATGTATTTTTGGTTGGCATTAATTCACTCAGTCAATAAGCTTACGGGTATTTAAGCAAGAGAAACAAGAATTATATTTGAATCATTCATGTTAACTTGACGAATTGCCTCATATGGCGTCAGATCAACGTCAGTTCTGACCCCATCCACAATGTTCAAACAACGGGTACTTTGAACAAGACCAGTTTAAGTCTCGTGTCCACCAAAGTCAAGAAATGTACCTCAAGCTGCTGAAGACAGTAACAACATCAAAATTAGCTGGAATTGCTTTATATGTCCCCAATGTTCATTGAATTACTCAATGGAACTTCGTCATGATGTGTCAAAGTCTTCCCTGAAACATGCTGCTGATAATCTCATAAACGTCAACAACATAACACAACTCACAACTTCTACAATAACCGCATGTGCAGATCCCACCTGCCATTGACCGAGATCATCAAACACATCAAACTCCAACACAACTACAACTGTCACTGCACATAGAACATTATTCAAGCAGAAACCAATACAGAATACGCACTTATGTCGACGATGATTTTATCAAGCATCTTCAGTACACCGGTACAAAGATCAAGGGAGAATCCATTCGTCATGTTGATTCGTCAAACATGGCATACTTTCTATCAACACCATCCCTCAGCACAACGTGGACAAAAGATCTCCATTAGAACAAGTCATTGGAAATCCTTCTCTAATCAGTTAAACAAGACGATCATCTAGAAACAGATGGCGAGATTGTTATGTTCGCACTTCACTCGTTAGTCGAACCGGACCAAAGAACATCAAAGAAGCCATGGCTGATTCTGCATGGATTGAATCAGATCAGGAAGAACTCAACATCAGTATTTGATCGATTAGATGTATGGGAATTATTCGACAGACCACTTTACAATAATTCATGAAACTTACAATGCTCTGGAAAAACAAACGTGATGAGGAAAATACTATAATTCGCAACAAATCTCGTCTTGTAGCTAAGGGATATGCTCAAAAGGAAGGAATTAATTTTGAAGAGTCATTTGCACCAGTTGCTCGGTTGGAAGCTGTACGATTGTTCATTGCATATTCTCACACAAAAATCATTTACAGTGACTAAATGGACGATAAAACAGCATTTCTTTACGACCTCTAAAAAGAAGAATAGTGTAACGTAAACCAACCAGATGGATTGTTGACCCCATATCATACCTACAAAGTTTATCGTCATCAAGAAAGCATTATATTGGTCCTCAAACAAGCACCAAGAGCGTGGTATATGAACTCTCCCACTTCTTAGGTATCCAACGGATTCCTCCAAATGTTCTATTGATCCAACTCAGTTTCATAAAATAAACACGGGGAAAGATCATACTGCTTGTGCAAAATTACGTGATGACCATAATTTTTTGTTCTAACGAACCCAAAACTTCAAAAAAACGATTTGGAAAACTAATGCAGCAGCAAGGTTGTGATTGTCTATGATTGGGTAGCTGAAATTCCCTTTTTAGAATTGCAAGTCCACCAATCCCCGCCCCCTCTGTATCTTTATAAACCAAGCTAAGTATGCTCAAGAAATACTTAAAAAGCAAGGTATACCTCTTGTGATACGTTGGAACTCCAATGGCTACAAAACAAACCTTGAATGCTGACTTGAGTGGTACTATCCGGTCGACCAAACGAAAAATCGTGTATTGTCTTAGCACTCATGTACCTTAACAGCAAGTAAACCAGGAGATATTACAGTGCAACATGTTATTGTGCTCGCTATCAAGCGAAAAAAACCCGAGTGAGACACATCACAATGTGGTTAAAAAACGAACTTTCGTACCTTAAAGACTCCATTCACATTGGTCACTGAGTATCCGAAAGGACACTCGGTTTCGAACTAACTATGAGCTTTTATCCAGATTCGGATCATGCGGGCTGTCTCGATTCACGTAAAAGCACATCTGGTGGCATACAAAATTTTCTAGGTGCTATAAGTTAGTCAGCTGGTCATTCCAAAAAGCAAGAACTGCACTACTTTCACAAAAAAACCCCCCCCCCCCGCAATTTTTGATATTTAAATTAACTATTTTACCCTTTGACTTTTTGGGTCCGACTTGACTTTTGAACCTTTTACGGTCACATAAAAAAAATGATTACCGCGTAGCCGATAAAATTTTGAAACGTATTTAAATTATAAATACTAATAATTATTATTATCTCTCATTTGTATTATTTTATTTTTTCTAAACTTATTTGACTTAAAACGAGAAGATATATTCTATTTTCTCAAATTGATTTATCAAAAACGACCCGCCAAAATGAGTTATTAATTATGGGGTATACTAGCGTTTGACATAAAACGACATCCCGGACAACTTTTCAGTTTTAACCGAGACCTGAAACCAAGCAGAGAGAATCACAGAATAGCCTCGCAAAATTTTGAACGCAACTCGTACCGACCCAAAAATAATTAAATTTATATTTAATTATCACTTTTTAATTAATAAAAATATTTAATAAATTATTTAATTTTTATTCAAAAGCGGTTATTTTAAAACACGAATGTTCAAATTAAAGTTTTAAATTTTACGACGAAAATGGAGAAAAAGCTGCCCGTAGACACTCAATGGTAACAAAATAAATAAAAATGATTTTTTAAAATAAATTTTATAAAAACATTTATAAAATATAGTCAAGTAAATACTCGTTTTTATCAGAAAAATAATTTGGAAAACAATGGCGCAAGTTTCGTATTTTGAATCATCCGTTAAGTCGCCCAAACGAGTCCCGAACCACTATTTTATAAAAAGATACTCAAAAGTTATCATGATTTATACCCTTTAGGTAATAATTTTTTCAGATTTTAAAAAAAACCCTAATCTATTATAAAACCTTACACTTACTTTTATACTTGTTATATAAATATAAAATTATAAATATCATTTAATATTTCATTTTTATACAAAAATAAAACACACACCACACTTATAACTCTCTCTCTCCCTCCTCCATCTTCCCCAAAAATCCGGCCACCCTCCCCGCCGGCCGCCGCCGCCGGCCACCCTGCTGCCACCGCCGGAAAAGTTTTCCGGCGGGTTTCCGACCGAAACATAAAAGGTTTCTCATCTCCGGATCTACCCGATCCTCACCACCACGCGCCACCACTCGCCATCAGTCAAGACCATCTCTCACCACCAGCCGCCTCTCCACAACAACCATCATACTAATCGCCACTCAACACCACCTCTCCACAGCCGACCCGCGCTCAGCGCCCCTTAACCCATCACATCACAAAAGCCATGTGGGCAATAGAGCCCCGCCACCGCACGAACGACTGCACACCAACACCACCAACCGGAAACCTTCACCAACAAGGAGCGCCAACACCCCTCCCCTCATTCACTGCCACCCATCCCCACTGTAGCCACCTCTCCCGCTCGCCAACTATCCACACCACCAGCCGTCACGCGTCCCCAGCTGCCTCCACACCACCGACCCACCATCATCTCCACCACCACACCACCGTCACCATCGTCACTACCACCATCGCGGAAAAAAAAAACAGCCAAAAAATCCACCCCACACAACAGCCGCGGCATAACAGCCGCGTACCCCCCACAACCTTCTCCGAGTTTGGATGGTTTCTATACTTGTAAAAACTTATAATGTTATTTTTCTTGTGTTTGGTTGTTTATACACATTTTTGTTTTTGTTTAAATTAGTTTTGGTTCTTTGTTTCGGTTGGCATACATACCCAAATAGGGTGTTTGTTTCGGCATTGTAACTGCCCTAAGGGGTGTTTGTCTGCTGCGTTTTATGGCCATTTGGGGCGTTTGGTTTTCTGGATAACGGCCTAAAGAGGACGTTTGGATATGAGTTTAACAACATAGGGTGTGTTTGGTTTTAGTGATGTTATTTACTATTTGATCTCGCTTAATTATAGATATGAAACATACGGAATATATTGCAACATCTATATTGGTTAAATGGGAAAAACAATAGTTTTGGTAAAAAAAAATGGAAACGTCATACAAACGGAAAAGTCATGCCGAAATTTCTAAAAATCCTTATACTTAGTAAATTTTCATTAAAGTTATATTATTTTAGAAACCCGATAAAATAATAAAGTCATATAGTTTTTAAGATTATTAAATTGTGATTTTACAATAAATCGGTAAATAAACAAAAACTATACTTTTATAAACAAGATAACTAATTTTCTTTTAAAAACGCGTAACAAATACTAATTATAAAATTATATTTTATACTTCCCAACAATAACTTTTTTGTAGAAATCTTTTACAACTTCATTTATCTAACATCTGTAAACTTTAAACGAGTATTTACTTTACGCATGGAACTTTTTTATTAATTTAATTGGGACTTTTGGAAAAAGTGTTCGAATTATATTAAATTACCATTAATTTAATCACTTTTCTTAAAAATACATTGAAAAGTAAAAAATATTGCGACCTTATTCTTTTGGTTGTATGGTCTTTATTATATAATTCACCATATGAATTATATAATTCTTGTCTTTATATGTAATATATAACGGGAAAAATTAAACTTAGCGTGTGTTTTTTCGATTTATTTATATTTAACCAACCACCAAACTCAACCAACTTGAAATACCACATCCCTTATCAACTAGTCGCTTTTGATGTACTCATCCATCGGAAACCCCAAATTCAAATCAACCCAAGCTAATGGTCTTAGCCTTAAGTTAACAGCAACTTCCTTGGTCGAGCCGTTCCTTCACGCGTTTTGTGCAGTGCTTATTATTTGCATTACTCTAAGTTGCACCTGCAACATCAATGGTGAGTTCATAATGCCCCACATTTTACTCTTTTGAATAAATGTTTTATTTATCTTTTGGGTGAGAAACATGCTCGTTTTAACAAACTTGTTGTACGTTACGCGAATTTCAAACACGTTTACTCACTAATATACAAACTTGGTTGCTTGATTTATATCACACACTATCAACTATATGGAATTAAGTACTTAGAAGTTGTTATGAAAAAATGGTTATTTCATTCATTGGATACAAGTGTTTTCAGTTACCTTATCCTATTTACGTGTTAGCCTAAGTGCTTACAAACCACGAACTCCTTGCCCAATTTTATCTGAACGTTAAACTCTCGACTGATGACCCGTTGACGGGAGCGCGAGTGAATAGATAGATCTATGGAACAAATTATCCTATCTCTTTGGTTCCACTTAACGAAGAACAAACGGATATATGTCATGGTCGATTATACATTATGGTGGTCTTTGGATTGGGACAACCGGTTTAGGCAGGAATACTAATGCAACAGGATGTGGCATGCCACTGTTGACTTAATTAAGGCTTCGTGACATGATCTTAGCGCAACAGAAAATACACTTTTTCATGCTATAATGTATACGTTAAAAAGTCGCATATGCTTTGTTACATAAAGTTTATATCTCCTATAACTGTCACGTGGTACAGTAAACTTGTGGACCACACTAACTATTGGTTGAACGTTTTCTGGATTATTAAATGTTTTTCGTAATGCATTGAGTGAAGCCCTGTATTCATAAACGTTTTTGTGTCCTCATAAATGTTTTACTTAAACCTATGATATTCACTCACTACTTGAGTTGACCGTTTAAGCATGTTTTTCTCAGGTGCTTAGCTTTTGGACTTCTTGATGTGCTATTGGAGTCTACTTGCAATATTGGGGGAATACTCTTTCAAGACTTATCAAAATATCATACTCGTTGTCTTTTGAAAACCAAATTATGCTTCCGCTACATTTTACTTATGCTTCCGCAAATGTTTTAATTCTTTTAAATATTGTAAAACTTATCTATTTTGACTAATGCAACGAGTTATGATTTTCAAAACGTCCATTAGTGGTCGTTCTCTTGTGCCTTGTGTTCGGATTATGATGACGTCACGCCCTCGGACACGTATTCCGTCCAGGCCCCGTCTGGGGGTGTGACAAACATACAATGTCTTCAGCAGAAGCACGAGTTATTTGTCTTTATCTATGCGTGCTGCGCACCAGTTCATGATGAGAACTTGGTCAGCTCACAATTATGGCTTTCACTTTGATAAAATACTATGTAGTTGTGACTTAAAGGCAGCCAATAGCCATCTCGTGCAATCCAGTCCAGCATTCGCGTACAAGCACATCGGATGTCAATATCACTTCATAAAGGAACAGTTAAAAAGTGGTAATTGTTGACTTATTCTTTGTCGTAACTGAATACCAGTTAGCTGACTTGTCACGTAAAAGCTTTAACGAAGATAGGTTTTAAGTATCTGTCAAGACAACTCGTTATGAGATGTTTGACTAACCAGAATGAACCTGGAGGTTCTGGCAATTGAATCTGCTTGATCCATCAAACATCAAATTGTAAATATTTTTATTCTCTCTTTATTTTTATTTATAAAATTTTTGAAAAAGAAAATACAAAATATAAAACCAACAAAAAGAAAATACAAAAATATAAAACCAACAAAAAGAAAATAGAAAAACATAAAACTTAGAAAAACAAAATAAAAAAATCATAAAAATTTCAAAAATTCCAAAAAAGGGAACTTCTCGACATTTCCTCTTTGAATCGATAACATTTACGTACCTAAAATGTTGATTACATCGACAAAACACTGGGGCGGTGTAAAAGAAGTTCCATAGCGAGAGTTTCAAATGCTTTCAAAACATGTCATTTCTAAATTTTTCTCTATGACTTATGTACATTTCAGTGCATAACTCGGTCCCGAATGTAATAGGGAAGTGTACGCTTCAGTGCGCTTACTTAAAATAAAGAGAAGTTTCTATCATGTTTTAAAATCGTTGAACACAAGTTTTTCAAATAGAACCTTTCAATGTCAAAATTGTCTACAATATAATTTGTGGAATTTTCCATAAAAAGTGGTATTTTGTTTAAAATCGTGTGTCAACACTAGACCTCTTCACGAAATAATTTTTAAAGAATTGTCGTACGAAGATGTCCAATTATGTGAATCAATTTCTGAGGGGGAGCTTTTTTAAAACAAAGCCTTTTAATGTGTTAGATACATCACATAAATGTCAATTTTATGTATCCAAACACATTTTGTGAAATTAAAATGTGGAAACTTAATGTCAATTAATAATATACATTGTTCACTAAGGCATCTCACTCCGTCTTCAACATTTTGTGGTGTCATATCAATTTTTCATTCCAATGTCAAGTTTTAATAAATATTGGTATCCCACACAACCACTGTTTAACGGGGAGCAAATCGGAAAATGATGTCATGCAATAGACGTATAAATAATTTATTTTCCCCATGGAATTTTTCAAGCAAATTTTAATCAATGTGTAAGTTCAAATACTAATTGTTTTATTTTTAAAATAAGGGGGAGAAAATTGTAATAAAATATGATATAGACGAATGTGATCTTTTGAAGACTCTAAGGTGCAACACTTTCCTTCATGTGGCTAAACATTTCGAATCCTCGGAGTCACATTTGTAAGGGGAGAATTTGAAAATAACAATGTTCAGAAAATGGTTTTAATGTTCGTCCTATACCCAAAACAACCTAATAATTTCACGAACGATTCTGAAGTCATAAGGTGATTAGTTATTGTATAAGTCCTACGATCCAACCTAGAACCGGAAGGATCTATCCCAAGGACACCCATATTTAGAAATACAGTCCTTAGGTATGATTGAGAAGAATGTGTATAAGGGACAAATGCAGACATAAGATTGAGCTAACACTAAGGAACAAAATCACAACAAGTTGTTAGTAAAGACGTCTCGGTAAGCAATATAGGGGTTGAAGAATGAAAAAGAAATGAATGGATAAAGGTGAAAAGAAAGAAGCCCTCCACAACAAAAACTTAGGCAAAACTGGTCAATACATAATCTATCGAAAATCACAAAGATGAATTTGATATTGAAGACGACATCATGGACCCAGTGATGCAATGCACAACCCTTCCCAGCCATTCGGGTTTCTCTCAAAAGAAACTTGTCTCATTTGTCACGGAGATACACACGTTATCTATTGACATCTCACTCCGAGATTGTTGATATTGAATAGGTAGCAGTCTGCTCCAGCCTCCGATTACTAAAACCAAAAGTGCACAAATCGAGTCTAGAGCCAAGAAAGATCAAATTATAAATCTCATTAGGACAAATGTCAAAAAATACACTTGTTGAACACCATAAAATTCACAAGTTGTTACAAAGAGTCCTACGCCATGGTATTATCCTTGAGATCTTTCAAAAAAATACCGAGTGATACGTAAGTGATTCACTAGTGAAGATAGAAATCCTTCCTGCTTGAGCCAACATCAAACAAGCTCATTGGTAGGTGACTTGCAAGATTCTATATGAATCAATGAGCTTTTGATAACTAGGGAATATTTCAATATGGTCCAGTAAATAATGACTACTGTAATCAAAAGATAGTAACTAGTCTGATTCACTCTTTCCATGTGTTGTCTGCTTTGAGAAACGTTCCGGTAATGAGAACTAGCAAGCATGGTGAATCTAATACATCTGTGTTAGAAGAGTCATACGCTTTGAGCTAGGGGGGAAAGGGGGGGAAACCCTGTCAAGGAATTTCTTGAAATCCCTACCTGATCACAGGGTATAGTAGTTTAAACAATAAAACGGGAAACTCGGTAGGTTAATGCAACCCGAAGTCAAAGATGAATGACAAAGCCCTATTTCATCTTTTTATTGCTAATTGTTACTATTTCAGGATAAGACGACGGTGGTTCAGCCTTATTCCAGCGAAGTCGGATTCAAAACCACATCTCATAGCTCAACATTCAAAGTCAATCGTTCAACATCAAGATATATTGATTCTAATCTTCCCCACAGAACCAAAAAGAGCCTCAAATCAAATAAAGAATCGTCAATTGGGGAAGATTGTTAGACTAATAATCATTAGTCAAACAAAATTAAACAAGTATGAGCATGTTGGTCAAGAGCACAAGTTGATCAAAAAAGTCAAATCAAGATGATTGAAGTCAAGAAGATAATGCAAGATAACGATCTCAAGAACTCAAAGTCAAAAGATAAAGGCTCAAGATCAAGATCACAAAGCATGAATGATCAAAGCCATTACAAACAAGACAAGAACCAAACAGAGGGCAAAGCATAAACGTCAAAGTCAAATCTTCAAAGCGTCATCGGTGGTAAAACTGAGGAGTTTTAAGAAAGAGACCTCAACATTGGGAGATTGTAAGCCTTAATTTTATATAAGTTGAAAACATGTTATTCGGTCTAATTAGAGCGTACTTAGTCCTTGCTTTAAGTAATAGGCTAGTCGCAGGTTCAATGGGCTTGGATTGTAATTCTAATATGTCCGTGTATACGGGTTCAAGAGCCCATTTTTTGCCAAGCCCGTGCCCAAGTAGAAAAGCCCACAAGCTCACTCATGCTCAAGGTTTAAATAGAACCCTCTCCACACATGGAGCGTGTGTTTGGTTACCATTTGCATAATTTGTGTGTGGTGAGTAATCCTCACATCTCTAGTTTTTCTCTCTAATTAAATCTTCCAACTTTTCTCTCTTCTCTTTTCTACTATTTTGCTTATTGGTATAGCTTATTGTTGTGAAATGGATTAAGTTTTTGGGATAACACCCTAATTTTTTTAGGCTATACAAAAGATTTTTTAGGGCATCAGTTTAGTTTTTTTTGGCAATCTTGTTTTTGGTTTTTTTGTTTATTTACAGATAGTAAATCGATGGCCATAATTGCATGGAAAAACAATTTTAAGCCTGAACAAATTAGGGCAGTCTGATTGGTTTTTAGCATTTGTTTTGGTTTTTCTGGGTTTTTTGGGTTTTCTCCACGAAATTAGGTTTTCTCATGATCCTATCCCTATATATATATATGTGTGTGTGTGTGTGTGTGTGTGTGTGTGTGTGTGTGTGTGTGTGTGTGTGTGTGTGTGTGTGAATTGTATATCTTGATGACTCGTATAGGTTAGTTATGTGTTTATACAAGTAACAAAAACATAGTGATGGTCATTTCGACTCTAAAAATTGATCCTAAGAAACGAACCAAACACCCCTTTATTTTTATAAAACATTATCCATTGATTCGAAAAATATACATTTAGGAATATATATTTTGATGGACAATGTATAATCATTTTGACGTGTTTTTGGCATGAATCAACAATGTGTAAATATAGTTTTTTTTAAAATTTCACAATATGTATATATTTTGTAAATTTTCGAACACAAAAATTTTTGTGACTCAATTCTATTGAATGTTTTGAATTCCTATGACTACGGGAATCGTTGTAGTTATGGATTTCCTAGACCTAATCGAATATATAAAAAAATATGAAAAATACTCAATTTTAATTGAGATCAAAATTGGATGAAATTGAACAGGAAAAGTATAAGAAATCTTACAATAGGTGTTGTTAATCGAGTTTAGGTGAGTGCTCACTTTGCCGAATTAGATAGAATTATGAGTTTTGGAAATTGGATTTTTATGGTTTCTTGTGTGTGTGTGTTCGTCTCACAGTAAACAAGAAAGAAAGTGATTTTTGAACATAAATGGTGTAATTTGGGCAATTGGTATTGCAAAGAAAGGGGTTTTTTTTGGCTAATATGAATGTTCGGGTTCCTACTAAATTAAGGGGGTCGCCCACCTGTAACCATGGTCGATCCCTTTTAATTTTAAGGGGCCGCCCATACTGAAAAAAAAAATGTGTTTTAGTATTTGTGACTAGTTTTGTAAATGTAGCAAATGATTAAAACATCGGGAGCTACTAGTAATATTATTTTAGATAATCTAGTTGTCGATAGAAGATAGAGTTGAAGACGAGAGAAAAATACTTGACACTTTTAATTAACTTTTCGTCAAAGTTAATTAAACTTGAATAATTTCTAATGAAATAATTAAGTTGTCAAGATTTTTGGATCGAGATATGGTTTAGAGATGATTAACGAAATTTAATTGACATTTTAATTAACCTTTGGTTAATTAAAAAATATTTGATTATTTTGGATGAAAAAAATTCAAGTATGTCAAGCCGATGAGAAGATTTAATGTTTACGATATCAGTCACTGACGTTAGACAGTAACTTTTTCAATAACTTCCTTGTCAATTGAATAAATTATTTATCACGATTAAATAATTTAATGTCACGATTTGGAGTATTTAAGAGACGATAAATATATTACGATAGAATAATAATAGAATGGAGTTAAAGCTTGATGAGAGAATTCCGATAGTTAATTGTAAACGTGTAGACACGGCGGACGTCGTATCCGAAGGGGAGGTTTGTTCATCTATATGTGATATTGATTGTCATAGCCTCTTTGGCGAAAAATGAAAAACTATCCTACTTTTATATTAATTATTTCCCACGTAACTCACTTTTCTTTCATCTATACGAGTTTGCTACTAGTGGACATAGAAGATTTCCATTTTATAGAAGTACGTAGAGAATCCTAATTCAACTACGTAAGAGATGAGTTCATAATGAACAAATTCTCTTAATTCTATAAAACCAACAAATGGCATTTCTAGTGACTACACTATTTCTACAAGCTTAAATATGTACATTAACTTTAACGTATTTTGTGTTAGCATAGATAACCATCATGATAATATATAATCATTTAGCATTTAACACATAATCTATATTTTAAGAAGTTTGGAAAGAAGACATACCTTTGCCTACAATGTGTTTCCTTCAATATCTTCAATGGTAAATCCGTCGTAAGATTTTAAGAATATATTCACTTGTCGGATTCCAAAGAAACGTTCATGAGTAAAATTCCCTCCAAAATGTTGTAACGACACAACCACTTGATCCCAATTCTCATAGATCCAAAAATTGTTAGTTCCGAACATGTTTTGCATATGTTGCATTTGATTCGGATACATATAAGGTGGACATATTCCCAACGGAGGGAAGTTTTGTTGTTGTGAATAATTCCACATTGAATGATTATTATTAGGGTAATTTTTTCTACCTTGATATCTTCTAGGTTGTGGTGTTTTAGACCGAGGGTGAGAGTTATTAGTTCTTTTGGGAGAAGGAAAAAAAAAAAAAGTCTACGATCTTGTTTTAGGCTTAAACAAAACCCAACTCGCATGAATTAAAGAAGGTTTATAAAAACTTTTACTTCCATCGTCCGTTTGCAATGGGTATTTTAAGTATTAGTTTAAAAGTACAAATTTTGGTTTTTGGATTGAGTTTGATTCTACTATTTTTTCTTTGGACTTATCCTCTTGTGACTTTACAAAATTTACTTGTTTAGACTCACTAGTTGATCTTTTGGTAAAATTAAATCCTAGGCCGAATTTATCTCCGAAAGGTTTTTAAAGATTTAACATTTTCTCAAGCGACTTTCTACTATTATTAAATTGATTAAGCTTAGAAATTTCTTCTTTAAGTTTTTCATTTTCAGGCCTAAGATCTTGGCATATTTTATATTCTTCATTGACCGCTTTACCTTTTTCTAATTTAGATAGTTTATTTTTTAGTTCTAGTACTTCATTTTCTAAGCTATTTTTAATATGTTTTAGTGATTTATTTTTAGTCATAATTTTTTGACTTATTTTGCATAGTCGATTATATAATTACTATCCAAGTCTTTTTCATCTAATGATGATTGATCATCACTAAAGAAAGTCGTTTTGGAGAAGTTACATCATTAGAAGGCTTTTTAGCCATAATACATTTTTCGTCTTTAGTCCTTTTCTCTTCATCCTCTTCGCTATCACTCCATGATCCTCCAACGAAGGCTCTTTGATTGTAGTTTCTTGATAGTTTTGGACACTCTCCGATGAGATGATTTGGATCTCCACATTTAAAACATTTTCTTTTGCTTTTGCCATTTTTGTCGCCTTTATTTCTTTGGATAAACTTTGTTTCATCATCGTGTTGTCTTACGAATCTTCCTCGTCTTTTTGAAAATGTTCTTGAAAGTCTTCTTTCGGCCAAATGGTGTATTTTTTCATCTTCACTGTCTATTAGAAGTTGAACTATCTTCCATCACTTGGATTCCTTTTTGGATTTCAAGGGCAAGAGATCTATTATGTTCTTCTTTTCCTTTTGACCATTTCAGAATCATTCTTAATTATTACTTCATAAACTTTCAAGTTTCCAATAAGTTCATCAAGTGATAGAGATGTTAAATCCTTTGATTCTTCAATAGCCGTAACATTTGCACGCCATTTAGGATGAAGTGCCCTAAGAAATTTCCTAACATAATTCTTGCTAGAAAAACCTTCATCAAGTTGCTTTTGGACTAGTAATAATAGTGTTAAATCTAGCAAAAGCATTACCTATTGTGATCCTCTCTCGTAATCGAAAATTGTTCCATCTTTTTTAACAAGAAATCTATTTTTATTATGTAGACTTTGACTATTACCTTGGTGAGTGATTAATAAAGTATCCCAAATTTCTTTTGTGGTTTTACGCATAAAAATTCTTTCATATTCTTTACGTGGTAAAGCATTATAAATCACTATTTTAACTTCATTACTTTTAGCAAGTTTCTTTTTAAGATCATCGTATTGTTTTTCAATGGTAGAAAATTTCGCAATCCTTATTTTAGTTTCGGTATTAGTTTTGAATAGGGAGGAAAATCACCATAGGTAATAAACATGCCAAATATCTAGATCTTTTGATTTCAACATAAGTTTCGAATCAATTTTTTCCAATAAATAAATCCATCACTGTTCAAATAGTGGTGGACTTTGCATAGATTGGGCCCTTCCTAAATATTTTTTTTTCCGATTCCATAGATCGATTCGTCAAGTTTTTAAAAGATACAGTTTATTTTAAAACTTGTCGACGTGCTCCTGATACTCACTGTGGAAAAACTAAAAGGGTTTGTAACAGTTTAACCACCCGCTTTTTAAATAATGTTATAATATGTTTAATTTTACTTAGATTCGATTTTATGTGATTTTAATATGTGCACAATTTGAACAATACAAGTAAGTAAAACGTAATAATGAGAGGACATAGAGATAATAGTTAAAAGAATCACAAAACCACAACACAAGGAATTTATAGTGGTTCGGTAACGAAGCAACTTCTTCGCCCTCCTCCAACTCCCCTAGCACAAGACTGCGAGAGTTCTCTCACTAGGTCAATAAACTTCCCTTTAGGGAGAAAAGCCGTACACTAACTTTGATTACACCAATTTTTTGCACTAAGCAAAATGTCGAGTTCTAATCCAAACTAAACCCAATCTATCACAACTCTGTATTCTAATCACACCACTTTTACAACTACTACTCACAACTTTTGCATTGCACTTCATTCAACTTGACTTCTCTTCGCTTCACTACTTATCTTTACTTCACACCTTAACTTCTCTTCACAATCAAGACACTACTATGAACACACCAATTTAACACTACTAACCAAGATCACCCTGATCTAACTATACTTACAATAATCACCATAATCTACTTAAAATACACAACTACGATACACGCATTTACAATATACACAAATAATTTACAAGATCTAACACAACTTCACAACAACGCCAATCTAAACTATAACACTTCTTGTCTTGATGATAAGAAGTATTCTTCTCTTGCACTTGAGGAATTAAGCTTGGATTACTTGGAAACAAAGCTTTATGATTAAATAATCAAAGTATTTATGGGAGAGTATAAACTGATTTAGAACAGAAAGAAAGTGTGTACAAAAGGTATCAAATTAATACGATAGGGAGAACTTGCAACTGGCATTGCTCTAAGTATCAAATCAATACGAAATTTGACTTCTCAAATTGGTGGCAATCCTGCCAAATCATCCGGAAATACCTTAGGAAAATTCCTAACCACTAGGCAAGAAACCCCTAGTTTCTTTATCTTTAAGCTATTTTGCACACCTAAGGGTTGGGGTGGGTGCCTCACTTCTCATCAGGTTCTCTCACCTAAAACACCTAGCACCTCACCATTTCAAAGTGGAATCCTAACTACTTTCTCATGGCAAATAATCACAGCCTTGTATCTGGACAACCAGTCCATTCCTATAATCACATCAAAACTCCCGCTTCCAAAGGGTGTCAAGTTAATGTCAAACACATGACCATCTATCACTAATTTGAAAACCTTTATGACCTTATCAATTTCTACTAGTCCCTACTAGCCAATCTCCATAACTGAAACCTAAATTAATGGGCTCTATGCCTAACAGAGGTAAAAAAGTAGTGGAAACAAAACTATAGTCGGCACCGAAAGTCAAATTAGTTAGTAAGCATAAATGAACTGTTTAGAGTAAACCTGAACCGCGTCATGATGTTCGGGTCCTGGTGAGTTCCCTTGGTATAATGCTCCCAACATGAATTCCCTTCCCTTGCCTGGTTCCCTTGGTTTCCATGACCCTGACCCTCATTGTTAGCTAAAGCTTGGTTTGGATGGTTTCCTCCCGGTCATTGTGCTCGATTCAACCTATGACATGCTGATCTGATATGATCGGTACTCCTACACTCATAGCATGCTCCACGAGCAGGTGATGGGTTCCTTACATTCACCGGGTTTACATTCCTAGGCATAACTTTACAATCCTTAGCAAAATAACCTGGGTGTTTACAGTTGAAACATGTGCGACAAGGCACCCCAGGTGCATGGTAAGAGTTACAGGTGGCACAATTGGGTACATTACTTGTATTTTCTCTTCCTACATGGTTAGCGGTGGTAGCAAAAGAATTTCCAGTCCTAGTCCTCTTGTTGTCATCCCTCACATTCCTATCGTTACTAGGTTCCCCCCAATTTCCTCTCTATCTCAAGGTTCTTTCTTGTTGAATCCATTCCTAATGGCTTACATCAGTCAATTGCACCAGTCGTACCGGCACAGCCTTTTGAAATAGTTTGCGGTGCTCTGTTGCTTGCTGAGCCTCCCAGATACTCAAATCTTTTGAGCCAATGCCATACACATAAACCTCTCAATCTTCTTAATTTTTGTGGTACTAAGTGCAAACTAGCCCCTAGCCGAACTCCATGGAACCAATTAGAATATGCCGCAATAGCCAGCCTCTGACCATTGGGCGTGATGCCACTTATTAGTTTCCAACTTTTGCATCTTATTACTAGGACAAAATTCCTCCCTTATCAAAGTCTTAAAATCCTCGCAAGCCATACCAACAGCGGCCTCTCGACTCCTAGTGTGGATTTAAGTATTCCACCAAGTGAGATCCTTACCCAAAAATGAACAAGCAGTGTATTTCTCTTTTTTGTTATCCCCACATCCACTCATGTCCTGAACTAACTCCATCTTTTTAATCCAACGGGTAAATCCTATAGCACCTCCCTTACCATCATACTCCTTAAGATTACATGCTAAGAATTCCTTATACGTACAACCTCTCCTATCATTATTCACAATGACATTCCTAACATCCCCCTGGACATTTTCATTGACAATGTTCTCCTGATTGTTACCATGATTACCTACTTGAGCCAGAATGGTGGGTAACAAATTCTGCAACTGTTGGTCAATGATTGTGGAGAAGTCATGGACTCCCCCCCACGCCTCCATTTTTAAGCCACCAACAACCCTTGTTAGTTCCTCCTACCTTCCCTCCTAAGTCATTCACTTTACCCTAATGTTCAACAGTTGGATTAAACATTTCTCCTCCAAGGCTCTAGTTACTCTTCCCCCATCTCTAACCCAGCTCGGCCACAACCAATTTTCCTCCTTCTTAGTGATTCGGCCGGCACAGGGCTGGCCATACTTCGGGTCCATCATTCTGTGGTCGGCAATTATCTATACAGGGAGAACATGTACCCAGTGTGTCCCTATTATTGAGCTCACCACATTTCAAATTATGACATACTATATGCAACTATATGACAATTCTTAGGTTATAGTCTAGGCTAATCCGTCTAGTTCTCTATAACCTTGGCTCTAAATACCAATTTGTCACACCTCGATAACGGCGAAAACATAGGAGTGCAACAAAATGATCAATCATAACACAAGATACAAATAGAGAGAAACTAAAATGTATAAACCTCAAAGGTCATGATGATCATTCACCTTGAAACAACCTCGAGTGACGTCCCACATCAAGAACACATCCATAAGTTGCTTACAAATCCAATTTCCCACGCAGGGGTCCAAATCTAAACTTTATCAAATAATCTCAAATCAAAAGAATTCAACAATAACAAAGCAAGACTTCTCAAACAAGATCCACACGGAATACTCTAAAAGCCTGCTATCACTTAGCATCAATTCATGCATCTTTCAGTTCACCTGAAAATGATACTCGAAAATGTCAACATAATGTTGGTGAGTCTTGTAGTTTGTTTTTTCAACCGCAGGTGATTGTGACCAAAATTTTATAGTAGTGGATGAATTGTCTATATGATAGTGAATATATATATATATATATATATATATATATATATATATATATATATATATATATATATATATAATAATATATATATAGATAAAATATATATATAAAATATATATATATATATATTAAATATTATATATAAATATATATAATATAATATATATATATATATATATATATTAGTATTATATTTTATATATATTATATCACTAATCATATAGCACAATTATCCACATACTTAAAAATTTGGCACAACAACTAGTGTTTGAGAACCCAAACCAACAGTCTCACCAACATTATTTGACATATTTTAGTATACATTTTAGGTTAACTGAAAGATTATGAATTGAATGCTAAGTGAATAGCAGGCTTTTAGAGTATTCCGATGTGTATCATGTTTGAGAGTCTTGCTTTGTTATTGTTGAATTCTTTTGGATATGAGAATATTTGAAGCAAAGTTAAGATTTTGGATCCCTTGCGTGGGAAATTTGGATTTGTAAACAACTTATGGGATGTGTTCTTGATGTGGCTACGTCACACGTGGTTTGTTTTTCAGTTAATGATCATCATGGACCTTTGAGTTTAAACATTTTAGAGTCCCTCTCCCTATTTGTATCTTTGTTGATGATTTGGATCATATTGTTGCACACTCGTGTTTTTCGCCGTTGTCGAGGTTGAACAAAATTGTGGTATTTAGAGCCAAGGTTATAGAGAACTAGACGGATTAGCCTAGACTATAACCTAAGAATTGTCATATAGTTGCATATAGTATGTTAGTCATTGAAATGTGGGAGCTCAATACTAGACACCACTGGGACATGTTCTCCCTCGTATAGATAATGCCGCCAAGAATGATGACCCGAAGTACTGGCCAGCCTGCTGCCGAATCACAAGGAGGAGGAATGGGTGGACGAGCTGGTAGAGATAGGGGAAGAGTAACAGAGCCTAGGAGGAGAAATGTTAATCCAACTGTTAAACATTAGGGTCAAGTAAATGACCAAAGAGGAGAAACTAACAAGGGTGTTGGGGCAAATAGAGGCATGGGGGGGAGTCCATGACTTCTCCACAATCATTGACCAACAATTGCAGAATTTGTTACCCACCATTCTGGCTCAAGTAGGTAATCATGGTAACAATCAGGAGAACATTGTCAATGAAAACGTCCAGGGGGATGTTAGGAACGTCATTGTGAATAATGATAGGAGAGGTTGTACGT
This sequence comes from Tanacetum coccineum, assembly GCA_026074375.1. Taxonomy (NCBI): domain Eukaryota; kingdom Viridiplantae; phylum Streptophyta; class Magnoliopsida; order Asterales; family Asteraceae; genus Tanacetum; species Tanacetum coccineum. Next base: position 48,953 of record BQNB010011422.1, on the reverse strand, counting down.
ATAAGGAATTCTTAGCATGTAACTGTAAGGATTAAATGAGTTAAGGGAGGTGCTATAGGATTTACCCGTTGGATTAAAAAGATGGAGTTAGTTCAGGACATGAGTGGATGTGGGGATAACAAAAAAGAGAAATACACTGCTTGTTCATTTTTGGGTAAGGATCTCACTTGGTGGAATACTTAAATCCACACTAGGAGTCGAGAGGCCGCTGTTGGTATGGCTTGCGAGGATTTTAAGACTTTGATGAGGGAGGAATTTTGTCCTAGTAATAAGATGCAAGATGTTGGTAAACTAAACTGATGGAATCACTCCATGGTCGAGCTGATTATGCGCAGATATACTAATAGGTTCCATGAGTTGGCTAGGCTAGTTCTGCACTTAGTAACCCCAAAAAATAAGAAGATTGAGAGGTATGTGTATGGCCTTGCTCAAAAGATTTGAGTAATGGTGGCAGCAACAGAGCCAGCAACTATTCAAAAGGCTGTGCAGTTAGCTGGTGCATTGACTGATGAAGCCCTTAGGAATGGATTCATCAAGAAGAACCTTGAGAAGAGAGGAAATGTGGGGGAACCTAGTAACGATAGGAATGTGAGGGATGACAACAAGAGGACTAGGACTGGAAATTCTTTTGCTACCACCGCTAACCCTGTAGGAAGAGAAAATACGAGTAATGTACCCAATTGTGCCACCTGTAACTCTTACCATGCACCTGGGGTGCCTTGTCGCACATGTTTCAACTGTAAACACCCAGGTTATTTTGCTAAGGATTGTAAAGTTATGCCTAGGAATGTAAACCCGGTGAATGTAAGGAACCCATCACCTGCTCGTGGAGCATGCTATGAGTGTAGGAGTACCGATCATATCAGATCAGCATGTCATAGGTTGAATCGAGCACAATGACCGGGAGGAAACCATCCAAACCAAGCTTTAGCTAACAATGAGGGTCAGGGTCATGGAAACCAAGGGAACCAGGCAAGGGAAGGGAATTCATGTTGGGAGCATTATACCAAGGGAACTCACCAGGACCCGAACATCATGACGGGTAGGTTTACTCTAAACGATCATTATGCTACTACCTTATTTGACTTTGGTGCCGACTATAGTTTTGTTTCCACTACTTTTATACCTCTGTTAGGCATAGAGCCCATTAATTTAGGTTTCAGTTATGAGATTTAGCTAGTAGGCAACTAGTAGAAATTGATAAGGTCATAAAGGTTTTCAAATTAGTGATAGATGGTCATGTGTTTGACATTAACTTGACACCCTTTGGAAGCGGGAGTTTTGATGTGATTATAGGAATGGACTGGTTGTCCAGATACAAGGCTGTGATTATTTGCCATGAGAAAGTAGTTAGGATTCCACTTTGAAATGGTGAGGTGCTTAGAGTTGTAGGTGAGAGACCTGATGAGAAAGTGAGGCACCTTAGGAGTGCAAAAGCTAAAGAACAGAAACTAGGGGATTTTGCCGTGGTTAGGAATTTTCCTAAGGTATTTCCGGATGATTTGGCAGGATTGCCACCAATTTGAGAAGTCAAATTTCGTATTGATTTGATACTTAGAGCAATGCCAGTTGCAAGTTCTCCCTATCGTATTAATTTGATACCTTTTGTACTACACTTTTCTTTCTGTCGTAAATCATTTAACTCTCCCATATATACTTTGATTAATTAAATCATAAAGCTTTGTTTCCACGTAATCAACTTAATTCCCTCAATGCAAGAGAAGAATAACTTCTATCATCAAGACAAGAAGTGTATAGTTTAAGATTGGCGTTGTTTGAAGTGTGAGTAGTCATGTTAAATTATTTGTGTATATTGTAAATGCGTGTATCGTAGTTGTGTATTTTAAGTAGATTATGGTGATTATTGTAAGTATAGTTAGATCAGGGTGATCTTGGTTAGTAGTGTTAAATTGGTGTGTTCATAGTAGTGTCTTGATTGTGAAGAGAAGTTAAGGTGTGAAGTAAAGATAAGTAGTGAAGCGAAGAGAAGTCGTGAAGTGAAGCAAAGTTGTGAGTAGTTGTAAAGTGGTGTGATTAGCATACAAGAGTTGTGATAGATTGGTTCTAGATTGGATTAGAACTCGACATTTTGCTTAGTGTCAAAAATTGGTGTAAGCAAAGTTGTGTACGGTTTTCTCCACCTAAAGGGAGTTTATTGACATAGTGAAGAGAACTCTCGAGTTTGGTGCTCGGGGAGTGGAGTAGGGCGAAGAGTTGCTTCGTTACCGAACCACTATAAATCCTTGTGTTGTGGTTTGATCTTTCTAACTCTTATCTCTTGTCTCTCATATTACTTATTTACTTACTTGTATTGTTCAAATTGTGCACATATTGATATCACATAAAATCGAATCTAAGTAAAAATAAACATTTATAACATTAATTTAAAAAGCGGTAAACTGTTCAACCCCCCTTTTAGTTTTCCACAGTTGGTATCAGGAGCCACGTCGAACAAGATTTTAAAATAAACTGTATTTTAAAACTTGAATCGATCTATGAATACGAAAAAAATTAGAATGACAATCAATGCAAGAGACCACTACTAATTGAAAGTGATGTATTTATTTTATTGGAAAAATAGATTTCGAAATTATGATGAAATCAAAAGAATCTAGATCTTAGGCATGTTATTACGCTATGTGATTTTCCTCCTAGTTCAAAATAACCCGATAACTAAAAAGTATGAAATTTTACCATTTGAAAAACAATACGATGATCTTAAAAAGAAACTTGCTAAAAGTAATGAAGTTAAAATAGTGATTTATAATGCTTTACCACGTAAAGAATATGAAAGAATTTTTATGCGTAAAACCACAAAAGAAATTTGGGATACTTTATTATTCACCACCAAGGTAATAGCAATTCATAGATAAAAAATAGATCTTCTTGTTAAAAATATGGAACATTTTACGATTCCGAGAGAGGAATCAATAGGAAAATGCTTTTGGCAAGATTTAACACTATTATTACTAGCCAAAAAGGCCCGTTAGATGAAGGTTTTTTTTCTAGCAATAAGTATGTAATGAAATTTCTAGGCACTTCATCCTAAATGGCGTGCAAATGTTACAGCTATTGAAGAATCAAAGGATCTAACATCTCTATCACTTGATGAACTTATTGGAAACTTGAAAGTTTATGAAGTAATAATTAAGAATGATTCTGAAATGGTCAAAAGGAAAAGAGAACATAATAGATCTCTTGCCTTGAAATCCCAAAAAGGAAATCAAGTGATGAAGATAGTTCAACTACTAATAGTAAGATGAAAAGACACACCATGGCCGGTAAGAGTTTTCAAGAATTTTTCAAAAGACGGAGAAGATTCGTAAGACAACCACATGATGAAAACCAAATTTAACCCAAAGAAATAAAGGAGACAAAATGGCAAAAGGCAAAGAAAAAGTATTTTATAAAAAAGAGATCCAAATCATCACATCGGAGAGTGGGTCCAAAACTATCAAGAAACTACAATAAAAAAGCCTTCGTTGGAGGATCATGGAGTGATAGCGAAGAGGATGAAGAAGAAAAGACTAAAGACGAAAAATGTCTTATGGCTAAAGCTTCTAATGATGTACTTTCCAAAACCGATTTCTTTAGTGATGATCAATCATCATTAGATGAAAAAGACTTGAATAGTAATTATATAATCGACTATGCAAAATAAGTCTAAAAATTATGACTAAAAATAAATCACTAAAACATATTAAAAATAGCTTATAAAATGAAGTATTAGAACTAAAAAATAAACAATCTAAATTAGAAAAAGGTAAATACTTCAAGAAGAATATAAATATGTCAAGATCTTTAGGTTTTGAAAAATGAAAAACTTAAAGAATAACTTTCTAAGCCAATCAATTTAATAATAGAAGTAAGTCGCTTGAAAAATTGTTTAATCTTCAAAAACCTTTTCAGATAAAATCCGGCCTAGGATTTAATTTTACCAAAAGATCAACTAGTGAGTCTAAACAAGTAAATTTTGTAAAGTCACAAGAGGATAAGTCCAAAGAAAAAATAGTAGAATCAAACTCAAGCCAAAAACCAAAATTTGTACTTTTAAACAATACTAAAATACCCATTGCAAGCGACGACGAAGTAAAACGTTTTTATAAACCTTCTTTAAAACCCGGAGTTGGATTTGCTAAGCCTAAAACAAGATCTAAGACTCCTCCTCCAAAAAGAACTAATAACTCTCAACCCTGGTCTTAAAACACCACAACCTAGAAGCAGATCAAGGTAGAAAAAATTACCCTAATAATAATCATTCAATGTGGAATTATTCACAACAACAAAACTTCCCTCCGTTGGGAATATGTCCACCTTATATGTATCCGAATCAAATGCAACATATGCAAAACATGTTCGGAACTAACATTTTTGGATCTATGAGAAATTGGGATCCAAGTGGTTGAGTCGTTACAACATTTTAGAGGAATTACTCATGAACGTTTCTTGGAATCCGACAAGTGAATATATTCTTAAAATCTTACGACGGATTTACCATTGAAGATATTGAAGGAAACACATTGTAGGCAAAGGTATGTCTTCTTTCCAAACTTCTTAAAATATAGATTATGTGTTAAATGCTAAATGATTATATATTATCATGATGGTATATGCTAAACAAATACGTTAAAGTTAATAGAACATAATTTAAGCTTGTAGAAATAGTGTAGTCACTAGAAATGCCATTTGTTGGTTTTATAGAATTAAGAGAATTTGTTCATTATGAACTCATCTCTTACGTAGTTGAATTAGGATTCTCTACGTACTTCTATAAAATGGAAATCTTCTATGTCCACTAGTAGCAAACTCGTATAGATGAAGAAAAGTGAGTTAGTGGGAAATTATTAATATAAAAGTAGGATTAGTTTTTCATTTTACGCCAAAGAGGCATGACATCAAATCACTATAGATGAAACAAACTCCCTTCGACTACGACGTCCGCCGTGTCTACACGTTTACAATTAACTATCAGAATTCTCTCATCAAGCTTTAATTCCATTCTATTATTATTCTATCGTAATATATTTATCGTCTCTTAAATACTCCAAATTGTGACATTAAATTATTTCATCCGAGATAAATAATTTATTCAATTGACAAGAAGTTAATTGAAAAAGTTACTAAATCCTCGTTAAATCTTCTCTCGGCTTGACAACTTGATTATTTCATCCAAAATAATCAAATATTTTTTAATTAACGAAAGGTTAATTAAAATGTCAATTAAATTTCCTTAATCATCTCTAAACCATATCTCGATCCAAAAATCTTGACAACTTAATTATTTCATTAGAAATTATTCAAGTTTACTTAACTTAACGAAAAGTTAATTAAAAGTATCAAGTATTTTTCTCTCGTCTTCAACTCCATTCTATCGACAACTAGATTATATAAAATAATATTTACTATTGAATCTCCGATTATTTTGATATTTGTACATTAAAAAACTAGTCCCAAAACCAAAAAAAATTTTCTTTTCAGATAGGGCGACCCCTTAAAATTAAAGGGATCGACCAGATGAAGGTGGGCGCCCCCCTTAAATTTTAAGGGACCTGACCATGTCATTCGCCAAACAACCCCTTTCTTTGCAAAACCAATTGCCAAATACACCATTTATGTAAAATCCCTTCTTCTTGTTACTGTGTGACGAACACACACACACAAAAACCATAAAATCCAATTTCCAAACTCAAAATTCATCTAATTTCGCAAGTGGCAATCACCTACAACTCGATTAACAACATCTATTGTAAGATTTCTTATACTTTTCCTGTTCAATTTCATCCAATTTTGATCTCAATTAAAATTGGGTATTTTCATATTTTTTTATATATTCGATTAGGTCTAGGAAATCCATAACTACAACAACCCGTAGTCCATAGGAATTCAAAACATTCAATAGAATTGAGTCACAAAAATTTTTGTGTTCGAAAATTTACAAAATATATACATATTTTGAAATTTTTAAAAAAACTATATTTACACATTGTTGATTCATGCCAAAAACAAGTCAAAATGATTATACATTGTCCATCAAAATATATATTCCTAAATGTATATTTTTTGAATCAATGGATAATGTTTTTATAAAAATAAAGTGGTGATTGTATCGTTTCTTAGATCATTTTTAGAGTCGAAATGACCATCACTATATTTTCGTTACTTTATAAACACATAACTAACCTATACGAGTCATCAAGATATATAATTCACACACACACACACACACACACACACACACACACGCACACACACACACACACACACACACACACATATATATATATAGGGATAGGATCATGAGAAAACCTAATTTCGGTGGAAAACCCAAAAAACCCAGAAAAACCAAACAAATGCCCTAAAAAACCAAACAGATGCCCTAATTTGTTCAGGCTAAAAATTGTTTTTTCATGCAAATATGGCCTCGATTTACTCTCTGTAAAAACCCAAAAAAACCAAACAGATGCCAAAAAAAACTAAACTGATGCCCTAAAAAATCTTTTTTAGTAAAAATAGCCTGAAAAAATTAGGTGAATCCCAAAAACTTAGATTCCATATTCACAACAATAACATACCAATAAAGCAAAATAGTAAAAAGAGAAGATAGAAAAGATGGAGATTTTGATTAGAGGAGAAAACTAGAGATGGAGGATTACACACACACACAAATTATGCAAATGGTAACCAACACCCTCTCCATGTGTGGAGAGGGTTCTATTTATACCCTTGAGCCATGAGTGGCTTGTGGGCTTTTCTACTTGGGCCGGGCTTGGCAAAACTTGGGCTTTGAACCCGTAACACAGACAATATTAGATTACAATCCAAGCCCATTGAACCCGACTAGCCTATTACTTAACAAGACTAATTACGTCTAATAGACCGATAACATTCTTGTTCAACTTATATAAAAATAAGGCTAACAATCTCCCCCAATGTTGAGGTCCTCTTCTTCGAAACTCCTCCCGACCAACCGATGACGTGAAGATTTGACTTTTGACGTATATGCTTAGGCCTTGTATTGGTCTTGTCTTGTTTGTAATGGGCTTTGATCATTCATGCTTTGGTGGTTCTTTGATCTTGAGCCTTTATCTTTTGACCTTGAGTTCTTGAATCGTTACTTGCATTAACTTCTTGACTTCAATCATCTTGATTTTGACTTTTTGATCAACTAGTGCTCTTGACCAACTGCTCATAATTGTTACATTCTTTGTTTGACATATAGGATTATAAGTCAACAATCTTCCCCAAATTGATGATTCGTTTATTTACTTTGAGGCTCTTTGGATAGTGGGGAAATAAGAATCAACCATCTTGATGTTGAACGATAGACTTTGAAAGCTTGAGTATGAGCATGTGGTTTATGAATCCGACTTCGCTGGAATAAGGCTGCAACCACCGTCGTCTTATCCTGAATAAAAACAATTAGCAATAAAAGATAATATTGCTTGTCATTCCATCTTGACTTCCGGTGCATTAACCTCCGGTTTTCCCGTTTTAATAGTATAAAAAAATGCCGTGATCAGGTAAGATTCAAAGAATCTCCTTGACAAGGTTTCCATCTCAAAGCGTAATGATCTTCTAACACAGATGTATTAGATTCACCATGCTTGCTAGTTCTCATTACCGGAACGTCTCAAAGCAGACAACACGGTAAAGTGAATCAGATAGTTTACTATCTTTCTGATTAAGTCTCAATTCATTTACTGTGACCAATATTGAAATCCAGTTATCAAAAAGCTTGAGTTCATATAGAAACTGAGCAAAGTCACCTACCAAGATCTTGTATGATGTTGCCCAAGCAGGATTTCCATCTTCACTGAGAAAGTACTTACAGTACACTCGGATGTTCTGGCAAGATCTCAAGGATAATGCGTAGGACCACTTTTTTACAACTTGTGAATTTTTAGGTTCAACAATGTATTTTTTTGAACAATGTTGTCCTAATGAGATTTATAATTTGATCTTTCTTGGCTCAGAGCGATTTTTGCACTATTTGTTTTAGTACTCAGAGGCTGGAGCATACTGCTACCTATGTCAATATCAACAATCTCGGAGTGAGATTGTCAATCTATAACGTGTGTATCTCCGTGACAAATGAGACAAGTTTCTTTTGAGAGAAACCCGAATGGCTGGGAAGGGTTGTGCATTGCATCACTGGGTCCATGATGTCGTCTTCAATATCAACAATCATCTTTGTGATTTTGATAGATTATGTATTGACCCAGTTTCTGCCTAAGTTGTGTGGAGGGCTTCTTTCTTTTCACCCTTTATCCATACATTTCTTTTTCATTCTTCAACCCCTTCAATGCTTACCAAGACGTCATTACTAACACCTTGTTGTGATTGTTCTAGTGTTAGCTCAATCTTAGTCGGCATTCTTCCTTTATACACATTCATCTCCATTCATACCTAACAACTGCTATTTCTAACTATGGATTGTCCTTAGGTAGACCCCTCCGGTTCTGGGTGGATCGTAGGACTTATTCCTAACCTAACCACCTTATGACTTCAGAATCGTCATGAATTAATAGGTTGTTGGGTATAGAGATCGAACCATAAAACTATTTTCTGACATTGTTATTTTCAAATACTCCCCCTACACATGTGCTCCGAGATTCGAAATTGTTTAGCACATGAAGGAAAGAGTTGCACTTAGAGTCTTAAAGATCACATTCTTCTATATTATATTTTAATTACAATTTTCTCCCCTTATTTTAAATAATAAAACACTTAGTATTTGAAATATCAATTGATTAAAATTTGACATGAAAAATTCCATGGGGAGAAAAATTATACCATGATATTGCATGAATTTAGATTCCGATAGCTCCCCTTCAACAGTATATGTGGGAATCTTGAATTGAAATGATGTGGTGAAATGACACCACCAATGTTGAAGAGGATAGTTGGCGCATTAGATGAACATGTATATATTATTATTTACATTATAAATTCCACATTTTAATGTCACTTGAATGATTTTGGATACATAAAATTTATATTTATGAGATGTACCCAAAATAAATTAAAAGGCTTTTGTTTTAAAAGCTCCCCCTCAGAAATTGATCCACATAAAATGACATTGTAGTTCGTTAACGTTTAAACTTATTTGAGGGAAGGGAATCTAGTGTTGAACACACATTTTAACAAATACCACTTTTTATAAAAATATACCACAAATTATATTGTAAACAATTTGACATTAAAAGTTCTTTTTGAAAATTGTGTTCAACGGTTTTTTTTAAAACACATGATAGAAGACTTCTTTTCAATTTAAAGAGTAAGCGCACTGAAACGTACACTCCCCTATTACATTCGGGTCCGAGTTATGCACTGAAATGTACATAAGTCATAAAGAAAATTTAGAAATGACATGTTTTGAAAGCATTTGAAACTCTTGCTCGAACTTCATTTACACGCCCGTGTCGATGTTAATCAACATTTTTAGGTACGCAAATGTTATCGATTCCAAAAGACATGTCGAGAAGATTCTTTTTGGTATTTTTGAAAATTTTATGATTTTATATTTTGTTTTTCTAGGTTTTATATTTTTGTATTTTCTTTTTCTTTTTTTAAATATTTATAAATCAAAATAAAGAGAAAAATAAAAATATATACAAATTCGATGTTTAATGGATCAAGCAGATTCGTTTGCTAGAACCTCTAGTTCTTCTAGAGTCAAACAACTCATACCGAGTCGTTTGACGAGATACTTAAACCTATCTTCTGGTAAGGCTTTAGTAAACATGTCAGCTAACTGGTATTCAGTTCCGACAAAGAATAATTCTACAATACCCTTTTCAACCTGTTCATTTATGAAGTGATATCTGACATCGATGTGTTTGGTACGGGAATGCTAGACTAGATTGCACGAGATGGCTATGGCTGCCTTTGAGTCACAATACATAGGTATTTTATCAAAGTGGAAGCCATAATCCGTGAGCTGAGTTCGCAACCATTGAACTTGTACGCAGCACGCAGATAAAGACACATACTCGGCTTCTGCTGAAGACATTAAGGTGCAATCTTGCTTTTTGGATGACCAGCTGACTAACTTATCACCACCTAGAAATTGTATGCCACCAGATGTACTCTTACGTGAATCGAGACAACTTGCGTGATCCGAATCTGAAAAAGTAGTTAGTTCGAAACCGATGTCCTTCGGATACTAGAGACCCATGTTAATGGAGTCTTTAAGGTACCGAAAGATCTATTTTACCGTAGTGAGATGTTTCTCAGTCGGTTTCGCTTGATAGCGAGCACAATAACATGTTGCATGTAAAATATCTAGTCTACTTGCTGTTAAGTACATGAGTGCTCTGACCATACTACGATATTTCGTTTGGTCGACCGGAGTACCACTCAAGTCAGCATCAAGGTGTTTTGTAGCCATTGGAGTACCAATGCTATCACATGAGGTCATACCATGCTTTTTAAGTATCTCTTGAGCATACTTAGCTTGGTTTATAAAGATACCGTGGGGAGTGGTGGATCTGATTCCTAAAAAGAATTTAAGCTCTCCATCATTAGACATATCAAACTTGCTGTGCATTAGTTTTCCAAATTGTTTTGAAAGTTTTGGGTTCGTAGAACCAAAAATTATGTCATCAACGTAAATTTGCACAAGCAATATGTCTTCCCTATGTTTAGTTATGAACAGAGTTGGATCAATAGAACCTTTTAAGAATCCTTCGGATACCAAGAAGTTGGAGAGTTCATCATACCACGCTCTTGGTGCTTGTTTGAGACTCATATTAATGCTTTCTTGAGACGGCAAACTTTGTCAGGATAATATAGGTCAACAAATCCATCTGGTTGGTTTACGTACACTTCTTCCTTCAGAGGTCCGTAAAGAAATGATGTTTTGACGTCCATTGCTACTAATGTTAAAATGATTTGTGTGCTGCATAGCAATGAACAAAGTACAGCTTCAATCGTGCAACTGGTGCAAATGACTCTTGAAATCAATTCCTCCTTTTGAGCATATCCTTAACCACAAGACGAGATTTGTTGCGAGTGACAGTTTTTCCTCAATCACGTTTGTTTGTCACAGAGCCACTTTAAGTTATTGATATTTTTGCAAGTTGTCTGTCGACTAATATTCCCATACATTAATTGATCAAACTGATGTAGTTCTTACTGCATTATTCAATCATGCAGAATTCAGCCATGGCTTTTGGATGTTCTTTGGTTCGGTTCGCTCACGTGAGTGCGAAACTTACAATCTGCTCTGTTTATAGCTGACGCTTATTTTAAAACTGATTGAGAAAGGATTTCAATGGACTTGTTCTAATGGATGGATTTTGTCCAACGTTTGGGCTGAAGGGGATGGTGTGTAGGAAAGTATGCATGTTTGACGAATCAACATGACGAGACGATGTCTCCCCTTGTTCCTGTACCGATGTACTGAAGATGTTGATAAATTCATCGTCGTCAAATTATGCATTTTCTGTATTGGTTTCTGCTTGAATAATGTTCTCAGGTGCAGTGACAGTTGGTACTTGAGTTGGAGTTTGATGTGTTGAATGAATGTTCAATGGAAGTGGATCTGCAACATCGGTTGTTGTAGAAGTGTGAGTTGTGTGATGTTGTTGACATTTTCAGGATTATCAGCAGCATGTAAGCGAAGACTGTGTCACTACAGGAGAATTTCCATTAATTTAATTCACTTAAACATCGGAATATATTAGCAATTCCAGCTCATTTGACGTTGTTACTGTCTCAGCAACTTGAGGAACATTTTCTTGGACCTTTGTGGACCGGGACTTAAATGTCTTGTTCAAGTCCGTTGTCGAACATTGTGGACCGGGTCAGAACTGACCGTGATTCTGAAGCCATTTGAGGCAATTAGTCAAAGTTAACATGGGAATTGTTTCAAACTATCATCTTGTTCTCTTGTTAAATACCTATAAGCCTTTGACTGAGTAGAATACCCTACAAAAATACATGCATCACCTTTTTCCTTCATTTTGTCAAGATTTTCACCATCTCTGACGATGTAGCAAAGAGTGACAAAAATGTGAAAGAACTTAACTGACGGTTTTCGGGCATTGATGATGTGGTAAGGTGTTTTCTTCATGGTGGACGAGTATTATAAGTGGAACGGTTTTGAGTAAAAACATGCTGTTTGCAATTGTCAGCCAGAAGAACAAAGGAACTTAAGCGGGCGCTTAGCATTGTTCGAGCAGCCTTCAACAAGAGTACGGTTCGTCTTTCGACAACACCGTTTTGTTCAGGTGTTCAAGCAGTTGACGTTTCGTGTCCTTTTTCCTATTTTGCCAAAGTATGCATGAAGAGTTTTTATTAAGAAAATCCATGCCTTTGTCAGGTTCGACTGTTGGTAATTGAGCATGAAAGTCCTCTTTTGGACAAGTGTGAGGAATCAATGAGAACTCCAGGTGTTTCGTCTTGGGACCTCAAGAAGTGCAGTCCAAGTATTCGGGAGTTAGTCATCAACAATTACGGGAGAACAACTTCTTTCCATTAATGCTTTCTACCATCATTGGACCACATACAGTCCATGTGTAGAAGTTGTAACAGTCTTTTGAGTCAGGGGAGTCTTAGGTGATATGACGTTCTTTTTGCTTTCCCCAACTCTAAGAAGTACACAGATGATCCTTTGACGAATTTCAGCTTGGGAGGCCAATCACAATATTATTCTTTGATATGCAAGTTTATGGTGTCGATGTTTAATGAGATAGGCCACGATGCCAATAAACATGCTTGAGACGACTGTCGCATTTAGCAATTAAGCAATTTGGATTTGGGAGATGTTTTTTTTTTATTATTGAGTCTGGTAGAGAAATTGGAATACAAATTTGTGCCACGAGAACCTGTGAGTAGATCATTTCCTTCAAAATCCGGATATTATTAAATGTAGACTTCCGAAAAGCAACTTCCAAATTCCGCATCACAGAATTGACCATCGGAGAATAAATGGTGTAAATTTTAAGCCCTTTAGACGTAAATAAAAAACCGTTTGATGGTAATTGTTCCTTGAACCAGATCTCCATAGCCAAGAATTGGAGCAAGTTGATCATTTCCAAACTTGACCGTTCCCAGAAATTTCTCCACAAAATTAGTTAGAAGTTTGAGATTTTCGGTCATGTGCTTTGAGCACCCAGAGTGAATAGAACTATCTCGATGAGCTGCAAAAGAATTAGAAGACGATGGAGTATTGGACACATTGGAACACCTAGGAGTCCTATGTTCCAAAATATTAGCAGTTCTAGATGCATTTCCTAGAGGCATACTAATGTTTGGGTTAACATTTCCTTTTTGAGACTTAGGTTTCCAATAATATTCCGTGGTGGAGTATACTTAGGATACACCAAATGCATGTCCTTACTAACTTGCTAATATTCTTTTCTAGTGTTGTTTCAAGGGATTTCTTGGGACAGTGGAGTCTGTTGCAACGGTTTTCTTACTGGATGTTGCAACAGATTGGTTCACATTCTTCTTGGGTTTGCTAGTTCTAATAGGCACAGTTTGGTGCATAGTCCTAGATTCACGCATTGATTAATGTAGAACACACAAATCATGATTGTCATTCAGCACCTCACTTTCCACATGTAACACAAAACAAAGTTTTAACATCGAGGTTTAGCATTCAAAACTGTCATTACACGCAGTTACAGACGTTTTATTATTTGAAAACTTAAACTTCCTACGGTGGTCTTCTACTTATTGCTTCTTCCCTTGACTATTGTTAGACATGACTCTATTTTCCAGTGATTGACTCTTATGCTGTGGTCAGCCTAAAAACTAGTATTGGGTAGTACCATTTAGAGAAAGACACGCGTTGGTTAGGTTTCATATGTTTGATGCAACTGAGTGTTCCTAAGTTTGAGTAGGCTTTGTGTGCACTTTATACATTCCTGGTGCAATCACATTTGTGTTCTTGACAATTGGCAACATATTCTGAGGCAAAATTGTGCAGTGACTGGTTTTGAAAAATCATTAGACCACATTGAGTGTGGTTACAGGCTTCTGACTTTGAGAAATCTTTCTTTGCAAGAGAATATGAAAAAGTAGTTGGTTTACCTAAAATTGATTGTCTTTGACTTTTAAAAGCATTCGGTTGTCGAATAACCGATGATTTTTCAAACTTAGTTTCCACAGATTTTCCTTTCATCTTTTCTATGAGTTTCTTCAACTCACTTATTGCAATTCCTTTGTCTTGTAATTGAGCTTTCAAGTCTTGAATTTCAAAATACTGTTCACCGTTCTTTCAGAACATTCGTTTGAATGATTTTTTGAAAGATTTGTCATTTTTTTTCTTTTCTTTACACTGTTGTAAATCAAGTTCAAGATTAATCGCATGTTTCTGAAGTGCTTCAAAACTCTGTGACATTGTTTTCATCCACTTTTGATTTTTGAAAGCTCTTTTTCAAGATGTTCACATTTTTCCCAGGTTTCTACGTAATCACATTGCAAATTAGTAAATTCATCCAGATCAGTGTACACACCAAGTATTGCATTCATGTGATCAGCATAGTAATATTCCCTTGAAAGTCGGTCGATTTCATTCAAAAACTGTGTTTTTTGAGTTTCTAGTTGAGATTTGAGAGTGTCTACTTCATTTTTAAGAGAATTAAAGTATCTCAAATCAGCAACCATTTCCTCTTTCAAACACAAGTGAAATTGTTCTAAGTCCGCATTGAGTTTGCTAATTTGGGGGCCAAAATTTCCTTCTATTGTGTTTTGAATGAAAGGATCGATGTTACCAAAATATGTTCTTTTGGCGATTGTTTGTTTGCAACGTTCCACTCCGTCAAAAATCATGTCAACACTCTTTTTAATCTTGAAAAGTTCTTTAGAGCTTTTACACTTTTGATCCCAAGGAATGGATTCATCCATTCGTTTTTAACAAGTTGTTTGTTTACGAAAAGACTCTTGGAATAATTACTGGTTTGAAGAGTATGACTCATCTTTGACATTTTTGGAAAATGTATTGTTCAGGCGACTTTTCTCGTTGTGAACGAACAAATCATAAAGCGTATTCAATTTCTAATCAAAGGTCTGATTAAATCGCTTTAATTTTGTTCGTCGTTCTTTTTCAAGACGAATCGTTTAGTCAGAATTCAGGGGCTAACATTCAACGCAAGATTCATTATAGCATACCTATATCATACAGGACGAGTTTTCGACTTTGAGCTTTCTTGAGGAAATCAGGTTTTGCAATAAATCGTCTTTACATTTACGATTAAGCATATTCATTGTTTGAAATA
This sequence comes from Tanacetum coccineum, assembly GCA_026074375.1. NCBI lineage: Eukaryota > Viridiplantae > Streptophyta > Magnoliopsida > Asterales > Asteraceae > Tanacetum > Tanacetum coccineum. The sequence continues at coordinate 33,726 of BQNB010011422.1, read as the reverse complement.
GTTTGACCCGGCTTTATATTTACAATATCATCTCCAAAACACTTTACTTTGTTTTCTAAAGCATTGACTCCTTATCAAGTTCCTTGGTCTTCACGGTTTTGTAAAGCTTAATCTGAGCCTCTTTGCTTGTGACATTATGAGATGGTTTTTGGATGGCACAAAGCTCCTTTTTTCATATCCGATAATCGTTTGATTGAAATTCATTTATTTTTTGGGTGTTTATGCACTTTAGTTGACTTTTCAAAAATCGTGTTGTATGACTTAAATCCCCTTTGCTTTTGCACAATCAATTACACCTTTGACGCATAATTCACTATCATTATACTTATCTAGTTTCGCTTGGAAAACTTCTTAGGGTTCTTTATAACACTATCAACTGATTTGTCTTGGACAGTTCAATTGTTTGCTTCTTTAAAATGGTTATTTGATGATTCTAAACTTATAGCTTTGTTTGAAATCCTCAATTTCACCTTTCAATTTATCAACTAATACTCTTGTTGTTGATTCCAAAAACTTTATTTCGGTTTTTGTCATCAATTTTCCACATTTTAGTTTCTGAATATAAGAAGCAAGCAATTCACGTCTTGATCAAGTTATCAGTTTATACTGTCTCCTAAGCTCTATCAGAACAATTATCAATGAATCTAAGTGAATTGGCGTCACCTTGTTCCGCCAGAGTATGATTTACTAGATTCAGGTTGCTCAGGATGTTTATTTTCCATGGCAAACACATTATAGTTGTCATTATTGTTTTGTACCTTATGCATTGGCTCATCATCAAAGATTGGTCCAGAATTGTCAACTGAATCTGGAGTAACCTCATGAATCTGTGCCATGTACATATAATGTGCTTCCAATTCCTGTTCTTCAGACTCATCATCAGTATCATCCTTCCAATCAGCTTGTTCTGCATTCAACTGAACCCCAGCTTCCTCTTGTTTACACAATAACATCTTTTCCTTGTGATAAGCTGCATCCTTTACTCGTTTTGGTTTCTGACATTCCCTTGATACATGCCCATATTCCTTGCAGTTATAACACTGAATCCTAGACTTTTGCACTACCGGAGTACCTACATTTTCCCAGCCCCACACATAATCTCCTTTGATTATCATACCCAGTTCCTCTGTTGATTCTTGGAGAATTATCTTGATTAGCTCGACTGGTGTTTGATGAAGTTCGAAGGTTGTTGTTGGTAGGTTTGTAGATTTTCTTGAACGAGAGAGAAATTAAAGCCATGAGTTTGTCAATCTCCTTTTCCTTTGACATTTCCTCATCTTCAGTAACCGTAGCAGGTTCTGGATCATAAGTAGGAGCAGAAGAGGTAACAATTGCTTTTCCTCTGTTTCTGGTAGACTGTTGCGATCTGGTGGAGGAATATTGAGTGTTTTGAGTAGGATGGTTTTGATGATGGTAAACTGGTTGTTGTTGAGCAACAAGTGCAAGTGGATTAGCAGTACGTGCTAGTCTTTCAGCTCTTATCTCATTGACTTCATTCTGGTGTTGCTTCAGAATGTCATAAAGCTTGTGATAGGAGACAGTCTTCAGCTCTTGACTCTGCTTAACAAGTGTCACAAACCTTTGCCATTCTGGTTGTAGTTGAAGTAAGAATTGGACATTCACTTGATGATTTGTAACATGACACTGATTTCTTCAAGTCATTTCTATCATATGTAAAACGTGAGATAATTATGATTCAAGTGATTCACCTCCCGTGATGTGGAATTTTCCAAAACTCCCAATATAAATTGGTTTCAAGATCTTGAACATTGATTGATTCACCTTGTTTCAACCTTTCAATGGCTTTCCACATTTCACATGCATTAGGACAAGCATCAACTGTGGAGTAGATATCGTTATCTATCCCTGTGAGAATGATCTGAACGGCTTCAGCTTCAACCATTCAGTTGATCTGTATGTCTTGTGAAACATTCTTATAGTTCTCCATAACCTTCTGTATTGTTTTTAGAATACATTCAGCAATTGGAACTGTTTTCTCATGCCCATGATACGTGTGATGGTGGTGTTTTGGGAGGTCATTGGTGGATGAGGTCACTGTTAGGTTTGTGTCATGTATTCTAGAATTCTGGGATGGGGGGTGTTATGTGGTGGGGGTTGGTGGGGGGATTTCCAGAACATAAATTACCCAGGTGCTAACATTGGTGGGACGATCTTTGCTACCGTTTCATGTAGCATTATGAAGAGCATTGATGATTGAGTTTGCAAATTAGTATTTGAATTTGACATTCTGATGAAGTTGTTGTAAATGGATATCGGATCTTAAGTGTTATGTAAGTGGATGATTAATAGGTTTTTAAATGAATTTAATGTTCAACGGGTATTTTCAAATCTTTTGATTGAACCGAGAATGAACTCGTATCTTTCGCGGGATTTTACAAAATCAAGAAGAAACCGTGAATGAATAATTAATTGACATTTCAAGTATGATTAAGTTGATTGTTGGTTTGATTGGTTGTGATTGTTGTGTTGAGTAATTGTCCTTTTAGTCCGAATTAAAGTCCAACACAAATTCCAAAAAAATGAAAACTGTCAATAACTCATAGTAAACGAGGGTTTTGGGCCTCGAAAAATCCGTAACCAGCTAAAGGGTGGTTACAGCGTAATCCGTCTCGTTTTTCTCTTCGATTTGAGAGGTCACGGGCCTGAAACGGACTTACGGTCTAAAGTTAGAAGTTTTACTGAAACCCTTTTCTTCACACAGATTTCTAGACAAAGCTAGTTGCTATTTGTCAAAACGCAACGAATCTTGGTCAAAACGCAATCAATAAATTAATTGGGCAGAGTAACGTCTAGTCAAAACGCAATGATGGTCTTCAAAACGCAACCTGTGGAGTCAAAACGCAATGAACTTGATCAAAACGCAACGAGTCAAAACGCAATGAATTTGATCAAAACGCAACGAGTCAAAACGCAATGAATTTGATCAAAACGCAACGAGTCAAAACGCAATGAATTTGATCAAAACGCAACGAGTCAAAACGCAATGAACTTGATCAAAACGCAACGACGAACACCCCTTCAGATAGTCAAAACGCAGCCAAGAAAAAATCTTCAAACTTTCTTGTAAGCTACGAAATGATGTTAAAACCACTTAGTAATGATGCAAGGAAGTGATCTAAGCCCAAAAGTACAAGTCTTTAACACATTTAACCACGAAACAAAGATCAAAGTTGATTTGTTTTCTTGCTTTTTTCTTTATTTCGAACCAAAGAAAAAAAATCAACAAAAACCCACGAAATTTAATCACTAAACACCCCTTTAGCTCTGGTACCACATGTTATCCCACTAGTTTAATCCATTACACAACTATAATCTATACCAAGATGCTAGAAAATGAGAAGAAATCTTAGAGAGAGAAAGTAGAGAGAGAAACTAGATTAGAGAGAGAATGGGAAAGTTACAAGTGAAGTGAAAAATGTAACCAACACCCTTCACCAAGTGTGGTGAAGGGATATTTATACCCTTTTGCCTTAAGTGAGGCGTATGGGCTTCTAAACGGGCCGGGCTTGGTTTAACTTGGGCTTTGAGCCCGAAACACGGACAATATTAGATTACAATCCAAGCCCGTTGAACCCGACTAGCCTATTACAATACAAGACCTAGTTTGACTTTCTTAGACCGATAACATTCTTGTTTGACTTAATATAATTAAGGCTAACAATACGGTATAGTCAGCAGATAGTAATTGTACTGACTCACTCTTTACCATTCTATTAGTAGAAATACTCATAGTGTGTAAGTCTACGGACATCTGGTTTAAAGAACAGCAAGCATACGGGAATCTGGTACTTCGGTATTGGAGGAATTAAAGGCTTTGAGCTGGAAAACCTGTCAATAAGGTTCTTTATTGAATCTATCTGATACAGGTGCAATATTAACTGTATGGTAATTGATCATCAGTTTCTAAAAACTAAGAGTTGACTACTCCAGTGCAAACGGTACTGGTAAAAGAATATCAAATCCGTTCCTAGGCTGTAGTATGCTAAAAACTCTAGGTTATCATTGAACCTGTTATTGCAACAAGCATTGATAGTCCATTGGCAATGGATCTTGGTAAAGACATATCAAATCGTTGATAGCTGATAGTTTGCTTAAAAACTATATTGTTCAGACTTAAAGGTTTGAAGGACCATCAAGAAAGCTAAGTAAATATTGAGCTTCCGCACCTCTGAAATCAAAGTTTCTTCTAAATATTAAAGATTGAAGAATTGAAAAGAAATATAAAAGCTTTCAAGATTACTGGCATGTAATAAGCATGTCAGTCTTAAAGTTCCAGCATATGGCAAAACCATGAAAAGATCACATATACTTCAAGCAAATCAGAGATCAAGATCAAACGTTAAAGATTGGATTACTAGTGAAGCATCTGAATATCAAGTGATGAACCGCAAAGACAGCGAGCTAATATACTATGAATTCAAATATGTACGCTACGAAGACCTCACTTAAGGGGAGATTGTTAGAAACACAATTTCATAGTCTAACAAGTGAAGCTCGGTCTTGAAGAAAATTGGCGTTTCATAGCTCGATAGTTAGTTAATTAATTGTAATGTTTAATGATGTAAACGGGCCAAGATACAAAAAGCTCAGATAAAGCCCTCAAAGGCCTCCTAGACTGATCCTCTTTAGAGTATAAATACTCTATGTTTTTCTCATTCTTGGGTTAGCTAGTCAATATTACTTTTAGGGTTTCTAGCCACCAAAAAGTTTTCTTTTCATCATCAATAAAGTTTTTATTTTCCTGCATCTTGATTCAACATATAATTGTTAAGGTTTGTATGAATGATCATGGAACCTACAGATAACGACCCGGGAATCATACTTCCCGTTTTATATACGTATTATATTATATATATTTGAAGATTTTCCTTTTTACCTTTGTCCTCAAGGGTAAATTGGTAATTTTCCATCATATGATATATTTTTATAATTACGTATATATAGATTCTACGAATCAATTTTTGGCGCCGCTGCCGGGGATTTGTGATTAAGATTCTTTCGTTTGAAGTTTGTTGATCGTGATTTGAAGACCCTTTCATTTTTGAAAGTTTTGTTTTTGTTAAAAAATCAAAAATAAAAAAAAATAAAAAATATAAAAAGTAAAAAATATTTTTCTTTTCTTTTAATATAATTATCATAAAAAAAATCAAAAATATAAAAAATTGTCCATAAAAAATAAAATAAACAAAGTTGGTAAAAGAACACCAACAAATAATACCTTCAATTGAGGTATTATCCATAATAAGTTCCCAACTCGAATAAAAGATTTAAAAACTTACCATTTGTGTCACTTGCGATGTACGGCTCACCTTAAAAAGTAAAATTTTTAAGAGCTACCGTGAAGTAAGTTTGATTATTTGGTTCAAGTTGTCTATCTCATTGTCCGTTAAAATTAGATTAAAAACCAAAAATAATCTTCTTTTTCTTCTTATCCATTTAATTCTTTTCATTAACCCTCTAATTTGTTTAATTCTTATGGCGTCACTCGATCATCGTTTGAACCCCCTCTTCTCGATTAAAGAATGCATGACTTGTGGAGCTTTGTACACTGCGGACTTTTGTTGTTCAAAAGGAGGTCTTGAAGACAAGATTCTTGTTCCTAAACCTCCTCAGAATTGTGCAACTTGTGGAAACCCGGTTAATGGTCTAAATTGTCGATCTTGTGCTTTTGTGCGAAAGTGTTTGAATGAAGGTTGGTATACAATTCATGATGAAAACAAAATTCTAAACACTTCCGAGTCATCCAATCACAACACTAACGTTGTTAGTGCACCTCGAGAGCCATTCGTCTTCAATCAAGACCCTGGTGTAAATTCTTCGCAAAGTCCTCCACAAATTAACCACAATTGTTGTTTCGAGTGTGGTGATTCGTTAGATGGAATTTTTTGTCAACAATGTACTTGCAAGTCTTGTGGGAACGGTGCTCATATTGGTTATAATTGTCTACCAAAAGCTCCGATTATCACATAATCAGATCAATGCAATCAAACCCATTGATAAGCTTCAAGACTATGCCAAGTCATGTTTATTCCACATGCAATTTCTAAAGATGAGGAATTCATTATACTTTATGATGACAAACCTAATTTTGTTCGATGATTCTCTACGTTTTCAAACCTACTCCCACCAACCTTCTTTGAATTCTTGTGAATTTTGCGGGAATGATGCTCGTTATGGTCACTATTGTACACATCAAGTTCCGTTTATCTATCCGGACCCGTGTTACAATCAAGATTTTAATTTCCCGCCCCAAGAATTTCATGTTTTCAACAACAATATCTTTGTTGTGAAAATTGCGAGGGTCCTCACGAGACTTTTCAATGTCAACCGATGAATGAAGACTATTATCATGAGCAAAATTCTTGCTATGATCCTAATTCTTTTGGTTTTGACCAATTTCAGCCCCTGCAATATACCATTAATCATCCAATCTTAAATGTGCAAAATGAGTTTCTCAATTCTCAAAATAAGCTTATGGAGCAAATGACATCCATATGTGATATGGTTGGTCAAATTATGCAAAAGAAGGAAGAAGAAAAGCGAATTGCAGAAGAGCAAGCGGCTAAAGATCGATATTGGAAGATTCCCATTTGCTATGATGATGACGAGGACTATACCATTGCAATCACACCCGTTTTATCAACCAAGGAGCCCGTTGACTCTCTAATAATGGAGGACGAGCATCTTAGCACTAGTGTTGAGAACCTTGTCCAAATCCCAAGTGAGTTCAAGGGTATTTCCGAAGATACGTGTGATGTGCCCGTTTGTGAAGATCCTTCCACTTTTGATGCTTTGAGCAATCATTCTGAGATTTTATCCGATTCTAACAATGATGGTACTTCAAGTGATGACGATTCTTATGAGAACATCGAGTACGTTGAAGCATCACCTCTCAATTTGGAGATCGTTAGCTTAGAGGAGGTGAATAATGATCAAGAAGAGGAAGAGTTTGATTTAGAAGATATTTTTCAAATCCAAGACGTTATTCTTCGTGAGAAATTGTTGAACATTAGTCGTCTTGTTACTAATATCGAATCTTTGAAAAATAACCCCACTCCTGATCATGTGTTCAAGTCTCCCTTTTCATTTCCTATTTCCATTGTGGATAGTGATTCATTCTTTGAGGAGTCCGATACTTCTTTTTCTCATTTGGATAATTCTTTACCCGAATTCGAGGGACGTTTCTAGCGATTCATACGATGAGACGAGAAGTGGCAGTACCACTACTCATGCTAATAACTCTCTTCCCAAGTATGATTCGTTTCTTTTTGAGGTTGAGCCCGATCAGGGAGGGTTGACTAGCATTGTTATTTCTGATAATTTAAATGACCCTCTTTTGGAGCTTCCTGAGTTTGAATCATTCCACTTTGATATTGATCTATCATTTCCTCATCCTCCTCCAGAACTACCAGATGTTGAGATTAGCTTAATTATTAAGACCGATGCACCCGTGATGAACAATTTTGATAATGAAGATGAATGTTTTGACCCAGGGGGAGGTGAGATTAATGTTGAAGTTGATAATTCCTTCATATTTGTCATTCGGACTTTTCTCCCGTTTCTCACTTACCCTGTGGATTCTCCTCTTCTTGGCTCCTTCAGGAATGAGGACACCATTTATGACCCCGGCATCTCCACTTAGAGTCGGTAGTTTCTCATCGGGATGGAACTTTCATGTGCTTAAATGTTTATCCAAACATTAATGAAAGCCCGATTGAGATTTTCTTTTCCATTTACTCCCCCTAAGGACGAATGAATTCAGGGATCGAGTAAAGCTATGTGACTCGGTTACCAAAAACAAAGTGCTTCGTGGGAGGCACCCCATGCTTATTCATTTTCTATTTTCTTTCTTATTTCTAATGTGTTGTGAGGAGGCTTGTACTCTTTCGATCTTTGTGTTTGTTGTTTGTACTTATGATTGTTTGCAGGATAGACCCAAATTTTCTGAAGACTCTCGTGTTCGGTGTTTTGTCCCGATCCACTCGAGCTTCCTAGCCTTTGCTTGCCATTAGTTTGGGGAAATCCGATATCCTAAAGATTATTATCGACTAACATTTATCTTGTAGCACACTTAATAAACGGCTTAAGATTTTTGTGATACTTTCTTCATGTTTAGGTTATGCATTCGACCTTTTTTGAGTTCTAGTATGGGGTTTTTAAGTCTTAGGCTAGGAAACATTGAGGACAATGTTTGATTTTAGTATGGGGTAGTATATCTTCGATATGATCTTACCTACTTTCACCCGTTGTTCTCACGTACCCCGTTTTCCCACAAAAATTTTAAAAAAATGAAAAATTTTAAAAATTCTCAAAAATAAAATAAGTGTTTTTGTCACAATTTTGACTTTCTTGCTGGGTAGAATAAGAGTAAATTTTGACTCGATCGAGCGTGTTGAGCTCTAGCTTGTTTCTTAACTTTTAGGCTAAGCGTTCGCTAATTTGCGAAGAACGAAAAATGATAGAGTTAAGTATGAGTAGGATGCTAAACAAGGATTAGTTGGAAATCCTAAGAGCTCATGTATGTAACTTGTTGCTTTTTCTCCCATAAGCTCTTAACCGGATTAATATACGTGCTGTTTTTGGAGATTAAACTTAAAATCAACAATTTTTTATGTAATATATAGCAAAAATTTTAGTCTTAATTCAAATTTATACTTGAATTTTTCAAAAAGATGTCTTCTAAAAAAATTAAAAAAAAATGATGATGATGAATGAAAAAATGAAAAATAAAAAAAATAGAATAAAAGTTGTGGGTTAATAAAAGTTTACTACCTCTTGTCGGCTCACAACCGATGTGGTAGTCTTCTAAAGAAAGCCCATAGTAAGAATAAAGATCCGAGACTGATAAAAGTTTGCTGCATCTTGCCGGCTCACAACCGATGTTGCAGCCTTCTAAAAGGTCGAGGGTTACAATTGCATAAATGTCTAAATAGTTAAATTAAATTAATAATTGACTTCTTTTTGTTAAATTCAAATATGCTTTTGCACTTTGACTATTCTATTTTATAAGCTATGAATATCCGGGAAACCTGAGAGTTTTTGAAACCTAAGGTCCGTGAGTCCCGATACTAGTCTCTGTGGGGTGTCAAAAGCCTGGTCACTTAGCCGCAAGGTTGGGATGTGCCGAGACGAAAGTCGCTACATGGGATGATCTCGCCTTTAAACTCATTATTCTAAGGTGGAACGTAAAGCATAGTATGTTGCAAAAAGTTGATCCATGGTTGAAATTCAAGATAGCACACTCACTTAAGATATAATAAATGTCGGGAGTAAAAAGTTCACAAGTTGCAAATATGAGTAGTGTTAGCATCCTTACTGATATTTAGCTGTGATTTTGTTTTAAGCTTGGTTTGGATAAGTGAAAAGTCGGGAACGATGAATTTATCCTTTTTGGGGCATTCTCGGATTCGAAATGCATCTTGTTCTATGATCCCTAACAGTTATGGAAATAACGAAAGTCAAAATAATATTATTAAAAAAAAGTTTTAGAAAATGGGAAATAGGGGTGTTTTATAACTTGTGATTTCTTAGCTCTCTCAACAAAAATCTTTGCTACTTTTCAAAGGTTTAGTTTGGGGAAGTTTCGAGGTATTTGGTTATAAGGCATTTAATATTGCGTGAGGACACGCAATCGTTTAGTTTGGGGAATTTTGATATGTGTGAAAACACATATCCGTTTATACCTAAAAAGGCCCAACTAAGCCCAAAACAGACTAAAAATAGCAAAGGTATGCTTGTTTTTGTGTTTTGTGTGTGCAGGTACGGATATAGCAAAAATCACATGAAAACGACCAAAAACGGGCAACCACGAACACAAGGAACGGAAAAGCACAAAAGAAGCCAGGGACTTAATCTGCCAAATTGGAAAGATGTTATACACTAGGGATTGAATTGTAAAAATACTTCACAAAGACAAGGACCATTGTTGCCATTTACCCAAAGTTACACTCTTTTACCCGTTTTCAGTTGAAAAATGGCGCCAAGGGCTTTGTTACTGTTCATTCATCTTCTCCAAATTACCACTCAGTCAAAACAAAGGGTTTTTCATAATTGAAGGTCATTAAGGACAATTCAAGTGATCTATAACATAATGGCAAGGAGTAAGATGTCATTCTCATTGATTAAATCAAGCAAAAGGCCACGTGGAAGAGGGGAAAGCACAAAAGATTTTGGGTTTTACACTACAATTACTCAGAGAGAAAGCACAAGAGCTTCACAACGGATTGCCACGCTGGCAATCCGTGTGATCCCAAGATTAATCCAAGGGCCAAGTTCAACTCTCTAATCATTGAGACATTGTACGGTGGTGATTAGAAGGAGCGTGGGAAGCAAGGAAGGTCTAGAAGGATCATCAAGAGGCTATAAATAGCTCCCTTTCACACACACATCTTATCATCTTTTTTTTTAGTTTTATAACTAGTTAACTTTTTAAATTTCTAGCTTAATTTAGTGTAGCTTATGCAATTTTAATGTAATTTCTTTAAAGCTTTTGTAATTTCTTTTCAAGTAATGTAACCAAGCTTTTATGATTAATAAAATTTAGTTTTCTGTCATAAGTCCTTATTTGCATTCATAAGCTCTCATTCATAAGTCAATTTTACTCAAAAGCTCACTATAAGCTCTCAATAGCTCTCACTAGTCTCTAAGCTAGTGATAGAGCTTAATTCAGTCTTAATAATACTTAAATCAATAAATCAGCTAAATATCTTATGCTTATTGGATTTTTAAAGCTTATGGAAGGGGAGCTAGATTTGGAAGGGCTCCCATGGACTTTACTGGCTTATCTCTGATAAGCCAGAGCTGTAGATAAGCTCTAAGAGCAATCTGCTTCTGTTTAGCTGAAGCCATTTGTAAGTTTCCTTTTAAATTCCTTTGTCATTTAAATTTCAGCATAATAATTGTTTATTTGCTTACTAGCTTTGCTTATCTGCTTATCTAGTTGTTGAATTGGGCTTATTTGTGTTTCATTTTGATTATTAATCATGTTTTCCTATCTGTTTTTAGTTAATATAGTTTAGAGTTTAGCTTTTCATAATTTGTCTTTAAAATCCATAAAATCCAAAAAAATTAGATATCATAGTTGTAGATCTTTGATTCTAACCTATTCAGTTGTGGATTTATGTTTGTTAAGTTAGTTATAAGCTAGTTTTCATCTGGTAATTAGGTCTTGTTAGCTAGTTTTCGAAATCATAAGCTCAATTAAAATCTGTCAATAGCCAAAGGGGTGTTTGGAATAACAAAGTTTGACCTCTAATAGTCAAACTGAGTTGTTCATTTTGCTTGAGTTAAATTGATTATCATTTAAAAAGAGTAGTTAAGCTGTGTGTTCAAATTAGTTTTCAAAATCTAAGTAGTCTTAGCTCATTAAGAGTGTTTTTGCACCAGGGGAATTTCCATTTTTCTTTGATAGTTAAAAGTTTGATCAAAGTCTTTGTAAGCTTGGTTTGTGTGTGTATTGAGTCACTACACACTTAATAAGTGTATCTAGTGCAGGAGTAACCAATTTGGTTACCTGCATTAGTGGTTTACCCTTTTTGTCTTTTACATCAGTTAGTCACCATTGCAGTCTTAAACTGCAGTGGAATTTGATCACAATTAGGTGAGTTTAAATAGTTGTTAGACTTTTAAAATTCAGTAGGGAATTAGATTTCATATAGGTTAATACAGTTTTAAGCTTAAATTCCAAATTTCTAGTTTAATAGCTTAGGATGATTTGCTTTTCAAAGTCATTAAAAAAAGCCAAAAACAGTAGAACTAGTTTAAGTTTTTTAAAAAAAATTGATTTCTAGCTTTTAGTAGGTGTTTTTATAATTTGATTCAATAGTGTAGAAGTAGGGAATTAAGTCCTCATAAGCTCAGTCTCTGAAATAGCTTAATAAGCTTTTTAGCTTAGCTTAATTTTGTGATTTTTGAGTCAATATCTGAGTTTGCAGTTTTTAACTTTAATTTCAGTTGGATTTTAGAGTTTTCTGTTTAATCAGCTTGTTAAAATTAGCTTCAGTACATCATAAGCTTTTAAGAACAACTTTTGGTTTTAAATTTGAGCTTAAAATAAGCTTTGTGCAAGCTTTTAGTCCAAACAAGTTTTTAAGAGCTCAAAAGCTCACTTTCTGTATTCAGATCTTCAAAAGCTCTTTTAGAGCTTATTTTTAGGTTTCAGCTTATGAGTGTTTTATTAAAAGTGCTTAAAAAAGTTCTCTTTACAAGTTTCAGCTTTTAGTTTTCAAAAATAAAAAAAATAAAAATCAAAAAGGTGTTAGCCAATTTCGAACCCAAGACCTCTCACTCACATACCATACGTGTTAACCAATATGCTACTATAGCTCATCCATTAATTCTTCTTCCCATTTAATTCTTGTACTCATTTTCGTTTTCCTTTTTGATTATAAGCCGTAGCTAGTTGAGCTTATTATAGGGCTTATTAGTTAAGTTGTTTGAGTGTTAGCATTTTTCTCTTGTTCTTTGTTAGAATTAGGATTTTTCCTGAATTTTTCACATTTTTCTATTAAGAAGATTATTTTTAATCATTTTTCTTAGGATTTAAATTTTGAAAAATCATAAAAATTAGAAAAAAGTTTTTAAAAAAATACAAAAAAATAGTTTTTAGTATTAGAATAAATACTTTTAGTTTTACATTCAGAAAAATCATTTTTACACCTCTTAGATTTTAATTTTCATTTTTAAGCTTTTATTTTTTTAGGATTTTAATTTAAAAAAATAGTTAAAAATAGTTTTATGAGTTTTTATGTTATTTTAGACTTTTCTAAGTTTAAAAATCATTTTTCTTAATTTTTAGGACTTAATTTGCTATTTTTTAGAATTTAATTAGGTTTAATTAGTTTTTTTATTCATAAAAAAATTCAAAAATAATCAAAAAATAATTTTCTTTTTCCTAAAAATTTTCGTTAGTCTTATTTTAGGTTTAAAAATTTAGTTTGCATTTTTAGGAGTTAATTTTAGTGTATTTGCTTAATTGTCGCGTTTTATTTGTTCTCGTTAATTGCTTTAAGTGTTTAATTGTTTTTGTGTGCTTATTTTACTTGTTGCTTTAATTTAGTAGCTATAGAAAAAAAAATATCTTTTCTCTCATTCAAATCATAATCCAAGCTAAAGCGTGGTTTCAATTTCAAAAGTCGTTGGGAAAACGACCCGGGAAAGCATACTTCCCGGTTAAATATACATATTATATTATATTATATATATATTTTGAAGAATTTCCTTTTTACCTTTTTCCTCAAGGGTAAATTGGTAATTTATCATCGCCATATTATATATTTTATATTTTACGTGTGTTAAAATTGACGAATCACTTGGTAAAATTAAATTGAAACAAAATTACGCATCATAACCCTTAACCAACACTTGAAAACCCTTGCTTAGAATTAGGAGAATTGAGAATCTAAGTTTATTTGAGAGTGTTTAAGTGTATTGAGAGAGTTTTAGGTGGTTTAATTTTATAGCAAGAAAAGAGGAAGGTTCAAAAGCAAAGCATCTTGGAATAAAATAGGACTGTATCATGCATATGGTATGTGCATAGTTCTTAGGGAAGGGGTTGAGCCATTCAAAATGAAATGGAGAAGATGGTAAGGGGATACCACTAGAGAAGTGACTTGCACATGCATGTACATATAGATTTTGTTATACAGATGGTCAGGAATGAAGTTTCCAAGGTGGAAAGTTAATGTTGGGGTTTCTACTTTGGGGAGGGCTAATTTTAGTGTACAAAAGAGGAGGGAAAAGCCAAATTTTAAAATATCTAACTGTATATATACAAGATATGTGTATATATCTATATATAATCTATGTATATAAATACCATATAACATAAATATATAATGAGCCAAAACAAATACATATAATATACATATACATAAATAACAATATATATAATAATACATATACTACCATAAAACATATATACATGACAAATACCATATAATCACATATATACATAGTGTGTAATAACACATATTGTATAAATACCCAAATGTGTGTATAAAGATAGCTAAAGAGTCAAATAGAAAGGGATAGTCGTAGAGAAAAGTGATCATAAATAAGAAGCAAGTGTAAAAATTAGTTTATTTGATTAATAAGTGTATTTTAAGACACTTACAAAAAATTAATCATTATATCTTATTTATTAAAATGTCCATTTAAACCTCTTAAACCCATACTTTAACCATCAATTTCAATATGCTTAAGTTACTTACGTTATATTTACATAAAATAGCAAACCTCATTACATGTTACTCTTCTCTGTTTTCTAATCATCAAGCATGCAAAGGGTAGATTCATATCTTTTCCCTCATCCATAGAGCTTTGATGTTTTTTTCGTATAACTTTGGCTTGGTTTTTATGTTTTTCTAGACACTCTTTCATAGTGTGTCGATAGAAATATAATATGAAACAAGTGTGTCACTCGAAATGTATTATGAAACAAAATATGTCAAAAGACATAATTTGTCATTAAAAATGTGTCATGAAGTTAGTATGTCACTACAAATGTATAAAAAAAATTAATGTGTCAATGTGTGTCAATGTATAAATATATCAACAAAATTAAGTGTGTCAAAAACTCATATTGTTAATAAAAATGTTTTAAGAAATTAGTGTGTCATTAGAAATGTATTATGTAACTATGTGTGTCAAAAGACTTAATTTGTAACTTAAAGTGTGTCATAAAAATTAGTGTGTCGCTACAAATATTTAGTGTGCCATTACATATATATCAAGAATATTAGTGTGCTAAATATTATGTGTCACCATAAATGTACTAGAGTTTTGTAGTGTGTCACTAATATTGTGTGTCACTACAAATGTACTAGACATTGTGTGTCATTAAATTATTTGACGTCACACTTTCAAATATACTAAAACGTCACACTAAAAACTTTGTCTGTTAAAAAAATATATAGATAAATATTAGCAAAGCAACATAAATGTATTAATTAAATGCATGACAATTTATGAATAGGAAGAATTTAATTTTGCCATAAACGCACAGCTAAGTTACACATGTAATAATTAAATTAGTCAAAATCGTTACAATTTGATTTTGTCATATTTGCCCTTTACTAATGAAGAGTAATAATGTTAACTTTCAAATATTCACTAAAACACCCTTATTAACCTCATTCATAGATCAAACATTATTAGATGATGCTTATTTTAAATATCACCATTGGGAATGGATTAAATTCACATATTTACATATCATAGGCGTCAATTATGACCCGTTTACCAATACATATATGCTTTACATTATTATTTTTATTTACAAAAGATAAATGAGTTACGGTACACCATATATGTAACATTTCTGAATTTAAGATCAATATTTGAACCGAGCCAATTTTTTTTAATTAGAATTCATTTTTATTCTTTTTGCTCGACCTGATAAAAATCGTCAATTTTAAATTATTCGTGTGTTACGACTTGGATAATTATCCATTTTTAATGATCGAGAAATTAATAATTCCATATTTTTGCTTCGATAGCTTAATTATTTTCATTTTAGTATTTTTTTTCCTATCTACATGGGTATGAATGAGCAAATATAGTTTCTTTAACTTTGTAATGTTGAAGCTTAGGGCAGTACTTGATTATTAACATCAATTGATAAGCACATAATTGTTTTTTGATTAAAAAATGAACTTTTGTTTATGTATAAAACTCAAATTTTTTTATCCGTTACTACAATTAACAAATGATTTCGAGCTAAAAGCATGTACTTTTTCTTTTTCCACGATTAAAACCTTTTACATAACGTGTTACACTTATAACCCAAACATTATTAGATGATGCTTATTTTAAATATCACCATTGGGAATGGATTAAATTCACATATTTACATATCATAGGCGTCAATTTTGACCCGTTTACCAATACATATATGCTTTACATTATTATTTTTATTTACAAAACATAAATGAGTTACGGTACATCATATATGTAACATTTCTGAATTTAAGATCAATATTTGAACCGAGCCAATTTTTTTTATTAGAATTCATTTTTATTCTTTTTGCTCGACCTGATAAAAATCGTCAATTTTAAATTATTCGTGTGTTACGACTTGGATAATTATCCATTTTTAATGATCGAGAAATTAATAATTCCATATTTTTGCTTCGATAGCTTAATTATTTTCATTTTAGTATTTTTGACTTCTTATTCGTGTTTGGCCGAACCGCGTCAAAAATGATATTTTTACAATTTTAACATTTTAAATAAATGTTTAAGCCCAAACCAAACACTCCCTTTATTTTTTATTTATTTCCTTGTTTAAATAACACAATAAACATCCTACAACATTTTCTTTTATAAAAATTAGGCAACTAGATATATATAAGACTTTCCTAAATAAAGTCCTACCATAATTCTACTTCCCTTTTTTATAAAACAAAAACCATATGCAGTATTATTTGTTTTTACCAATTCAAGTTGTAAAAGGAAACAATTAATTTTACACCTTATATACCCAACTCCTTTTTTTATATAAAACACACACACACGACATAAACACAGATAAAAAAACATCATCCCTCTTCCTTTTCAATATTGTGTTCGACACACAGTGACCAAAAACCATCATCATCCTCAATCTTGATCCTTAAAATCCCTTCTAATCTATTCCAAATCACTACTATATTAACCCTAATCAATCATATTCACAAGAAATCCATCATGCATCAAGTTTTAATGATTTCTTGATTTTATAAACTTTTAATTTTTGGGGTTTTAATCTAATTGGGTGCAAGAAGATCATCAAGGATTTGATAATTAGTGTTTTTAATAAGTTTGGTGAAGCAAAATCAAGATTTTGGGTCCTCCTTTGTTCCCTCTTGTGTTCGGCCAAAGCATCAAAACCACAAGGGTTTGTGGTTTTGATCATTTACTTGATTTCTTATCTTCTTGTAAGTATTTTCTTTAATTTCAATTTGGTTACATATATCGGTTTGCATGTACATTGATTATGTTTGAGAATCCATGAAATAAATTAGAAATTATGATTCTTATGTATTTGGCGAGTTTAGTGAGTTATTAGATGTAATAGGTTAGTTTGAGATTATTAGAAGCGTGTTTGATGCGAAATTTTGGAGATTTGATAGGGTTTTTATAACCCTCAATTAGACCAGAAAGTTTAGGCTTAAATTCACAAGATGAGTCTCGTGCAAACTAAGATTTTATTATTTAGAATGATAGTGTTCGTCCTCAGGATCGTTTTGATATAAGGAAGAGCTTCTAACTCTTAAAAACGAAAAAGATATGGCAATTTGAAATTGGAAAATTGTTTCGGCAAAATTCTACACGTATGGTTTTGTGCAGAATTTTAGTTCATCTTGCAGAGTAAGTGTAACCTTGGATATTCATAGCTTTTCTTAGATTAGCAGGACCCTATGAAAAGTGCATCAGTCTACTTTCTAACGAAAAGGTCTACCTAAGAAAAAAACGATTTTCAAATGCTTTATAAGTGGGTCAAAAAGGGTTTCCAGATTAAGTGTCAAAACAGATGTTTTGGCTAGTCCCATAAAACTCAGTTGTTAAAGAAGTGTTAGTGCAGGCGATCAAAATTAATATTTTTCTTACTAAATTCACATAGTAGCATCTTCATAATGTTTGTAATGATTTTTACAAATTTTTTTATAGAGAATTTACTGGTATATTTAAGGGGGTCTGCTCCTTCCAAACTTTAGCAAGGTTCTAGCATACCCTGTTTTAGGTATATTATATTTGCGAATTTTTGAAAAATGGTTAGACATATTAGGAATTTTTAGGAAAAACGTAGTAACTTGTCAATACATATAAGGGTCTAGGAATGGAAGATGGGTGACCATTGTGGTCATTTAGTGTTTCTTTAGTCGTCGTCAAATAACTAGTAAAACGGATAAAATTTCAGAATTTTTAGATGTAACCTTCTTTGTGATTCTCAATCATGGATTCTTAAGCATAAGATATTATTACATGCTGATATATATAAATATGTATCTATTTACTCGTATTACGTTACATTTTATTATAAGTGTATTTTAATTACGCGCCACTATTATCGGTAGCGGTTGATCGTTGGCATTCGTCTTCTTTGTTGATTTCTCGCTCGATCTTCTACGTTTATACACGGTGAGTTCATAGCCTCTCATTTAAATCTTTTTATGTTTTAAAAACCCACGAGAGAGATACATGCTTGTTTTATAAAATCGAACACATGTGATTTTATTATGTGAACGTTGCTATGAGTGTTATGTTGTGACCCTTCCTTCATGGACCGTTCATGGACCTGTCTGGCGTGTGTTCCTTGCGAGGGCATACGGAGACATATTGTATTTAGTATTGGGAGTGTGTAACACTATCACTCCAAGTTGGGCACATGGTTTAGGTTCGGTTCGTGGCTCTAGCATCATTGTGATTGTTCTATGAATTAAATATTTTGCTATGCTTGTGTTCAAAATGATTGTTTATAAACTCTATGGATTCACTCAACATTTTGTTGATGTTTTAGCATGTTTATCTCAGGTATATGCTTGCTAGCTTGGATGGGACGGAGCGTGGATATCGAAGGGCGTGGACTTGGTAAACTTTGTATATACGATAAAATGTTTTCAAAGAAACTTAGTCGTTGTGGCTTATTTACAAACGAGTTTTTATAAAGTTTATTGGGACCTTGTAAATCTGATCTTTTTAATAAAATTAAATGTAATATTTGTTTGTAAATATTTCTTTTAAAGTCGTTTACCGTGACTCGTGAGCTTGTATTATGAAGTAGCACCCCAATGTTGTATTCTGCTGCATTGTAAATCTGGGGGTGTTATAGATTGCCAAAATTTACACGCAGCGGAACCAATAATTGGGTGTTAATTCATAGCACAATCACATAAGAAAATAAAGAACGACTCGAAAAGAGACGTTATAAAACATTAGTTCCATTCTTGAAATCAGAGTACAAAGTTTTCCACAAGATCGTCACCATAAAATAACATAAGTTTTAAAAGACATCAACATAAAGCTTTTGAAAATGGAACAAAGACAAGTTTATGAAAACTTTTGCGCAATACTCCTCGTCCATGCCAAGTTATCATCCTTGATTACCTGAGATAAGTACCAGAGCACGAGTCATAGCGAACTAGGTCATTTTTCAAAACCTAGACTATGACTGTTTTCAAAAAAATTCACGAGTCTTTCACCGATGTCCGATATTCGCGCGCGTAATCCTTCCCGATCCTTTATTTGCTTTGGGCTAGGCCTTTGATTGTATACTATATACCAAACGTGTGGTATAAATAGTAATTATATATATACGATATCCGCTCTACGACGAACCGCTATATATATATATATATATGCGTTTTGATCATCGCTACACGCATACATTCGAGTTGTACTATTGACATTATGTAATGGTGTCGCCATTATGATATGACATGATTAATTTCGTATATGTGTAATATATATATATATATAGATATACACACACATTACGATATTATATAGATTTGAGGTTTGGTTAGATTTTTAGTTGTGTTTCGGTTTGGTTGTTTTGGTTTGAACCGTGACTAAGGAACCAAAGGGCGTAAATTAGTACCTTCGAAGATCCAAACTTTCCAGAATTAGAAACTTTCTAAAAATAGAAACTTTCCTAAAATAGAAACTTTCTAAAAATAGAAATTTTCCAGAAAACTGGCGTAAATTAAGGTCGAGCGTTATAATGTTAAAGAAAGTGACTTAATCAATGGAAACTTAGGGTGTGCATGTGGATTCCATAGTATGTAATTATATATTTATGTGTGTAGTAAATATATATATATTTTATTTATACAATTTATGCATTTTCCCCCTCGATCTTTATTTCTTCTAATCACGGACCACTATACTATAGGTCATGGTCGAGCACGTTGGATAGACACCTCGTTGCTTTAGAAAGGAGGCCTTCACTACTACCGGGACCTCAGTAGTCCTGTCGTTTGTTCATTTATGATCTTGTCCGTTGTATAGGACCATTTTTGTATAGATCACTAAACTGCTAGTGCCAGTTAGTAAGGATATGCTGCCGGGTGTGTTTTTGTCCCTTACATAAACACCGCAACCTTTTTCTTTTCATGTTATTGGAAACCATGTTTGGTGAAATGTACTTGTAACGCAAAACAATAGAGATAACCTTCTGGATATTGGATGTATGATTGGAGAGCGTATGTACTACCCCTGACTTCATTATGGAGATTATGATCGTTATTACTTCCGCACTTGTGATGATGCTCGTTGTTCATTTCATGATATATATGTAGAGGTTGTTGTCACCTCGAGACACTTGTCGTATCTTAGGAGTATCTTGACTCCTAGTGTGGACAATTCCAGTTAGCGAATATATCGCCCATTTACCTTATTCGATTACATTGATTCTTGACTTAATACTTCTTGTACTTGCTATGATCCTTGATCCCAAACCACCTTAATGTCACTTTATGAACGATTTATTTCAAAAATATACATTAATTTATGAAATGTTTTATCAAACTAAATGCCAAATTGCGTTGATTTTTACAAGAAGACAAAGCGAAAATGTGTTTCCCAAAAATGAATGAACAATAGTTGACGTGTTTCTCGAAATGGAGGTAAATAAATAAATAAATAAATAAAAAATTTCCATTTCTATGTCAAATGATTTACTCCCTCCGTCCCATATTAAGTGTCTAGTATGACTTTTTGAGGTTTTTTTCATCAACTTTGATCGTAAATATTTGTGTTTGTGTTATATAATACTTAATGAAAATTATACCAATGAAAAATACATACATTCAAAACTCTATCAATTTATATATTTTGCATCAAGTATCATATAACATAAAAAGAAATAATTAAGGTCAAAGATGAAGAAAAAAGACTTGAAAAAGTTAAACTGGACACTTAATGTGGGACGGAGGTAGTACTTATTTTCAAGGATAGGTCAAAAACTTTCATCATCATATATGGTGTGTAATAATCAAAAAGTTTTCTTTTTGGCAAGGACGAATGTATCGTCGCTTAGTCCTCAATTATGCATAACCTAGCTAATTATGTATAATTCAGGAAGAGCCACGCTATGTCGGATGTATCGTCGCTTGGTCCTCAATTATGCATAGCCTAGCTAACTATGCATAATTCAGAAAGAGCCACGCTATGTCGGATTAATCATCGCCTTTAAACTAGTGGTTCTGGATAAATGTTTGGGTGAGAACACT
Source organism: Tanacetum coccineum (assembly GCA_026074375.1). NCBI lineage: Eukaryota > Viridiplantae > Streptophyta > Magnoliopsida > Asterales > Asteraceae > Tanacetum > Tanacetum coccineum. Next base: position 12,493 of record BQNB010011422.1, on the reverse strand, counting down.
TCCAAATGATGGATCCTTATGCAAGTAATCCTATTCGATTCGATTTCGTAAGAACAAGTCCGAATTTTCTTGCATTCCTTGAAATCTTTTCTTTCGGATGGTGTTGACTTAGAAAGTCACCTTGACCGAATAATTCCGAAAAATATTTCTGTGTGTCACGTGAAACATGTGAAATCCAATCTAAATCACAATGTTGGTGATGAAATACCAAGAAACCTGATACCGACACTAAGAAGGAATCTTAACGAGATGAGAAGACTGCCAAAGTGGATGAAAGCCGAGTTCGAGTAACTCCGAGGCTAATGAAAAAGACTTCCCCTATGTCAAATGCAGATTATTGTACAACGTTCTATAATTGTGAAGGAAATCATCTTACGACAAAACAAAAATCACTCTGGTTTTACCAATCGATAACCGTGAAAAAGACTTCTCCCACATCAAATGTATCTTACATCATCTTTCTTTCATTTTTTCGATATGTCGAACAACGTCCGTAGAGGAAAGTTTCTTCTACGTCAAACTGTGAATCATTCTTGTTGAATAAAACTATAATCGTGAATAATACTTCTACCCCCGAAACATATATGTTCGGTCATCTAATGTTACGGATGAATCCTACACAAGCTTGAGTTGTGAATTCGAGGTGTTTGATTTGTTCCTGTTCTTCCTTGTAAACTCGAATACCAATGTAGAGTGGTGACTCGGATACCAACGTAGAGTCACACAAGGATGGATCAAGGAGAGCCTTCGGCACGAGAGCCAAGCACAATGGTCGGATCCTACCGAATCATAGTGATGTCGTCCGTCATCATTTTTCATATGGAATAAAACGATATGCGATGGGCAGTTAGAGTTTGCCGACTTCGTGGCGGTAGATAAAAGGCAATCCCGTTTGCTGTCTCTGTTTATTCAGTTGAGGAATCCTTGTGCTTGACTCGATCCTTTTTGATCGTCGATGATCAACGGCGGATAGCCATAGTTGAAAATTATGTGCAAAACTTTTGCTTGTTATGTGTTTATGTGATATGTGGGATCGGCAGGGTACGCCTACCCTTGCACTCATTGAAAAGACGAGACATTTTTAGCCCCCCATTGAAAGATACGGGATAAGGGTCCTCGACGCTCGTTGAAAGATACGAGACAGAGTCGGGTAGGAGCGGTCGCGATTGGTGTGCGAGCTCGATAAATCCCACGATTGGCAGCCAAGCCGGTGACCATCGCGCCTGGGGCACCGTGAATAATGCTCGAAGTTTGATATAAGCAAACTTGACCATTGAATAGATGGCTATAAAGCCCGTGAGCACCCTGTAATGTTAACAATCTCTTTTTGGGTATGTATCCATGGCTATAATGCCCGTGAGCACCCTGTAATGTTAACAATCTCTTTTTGGGTATGTATCCATGGCTATAAAGCCCATGACCACCTTGTGATGTTAAAAATCTCTTTTTGGGTATGTATCCATGGCTATAAAGCCCGTGAGCACCCGGTGATGTTAAAAATCTCTTTTTGGGTATGTATCCATGGCTATTAGGCCCGTGAACATCGAGTAACTTTAAAAACTTTTCTTTGGCTAGACTTAGCTGGAATTAAGTCAAAAATTGTTGCTAATCATGGCTTGACTATTTAGCATGCATGAGTCAACGTAATTGAACTAATTGATTGGCATGGTTTGGCTATTTAGCGATCATGCCGTTATGTGATTATATGTGGTTAATAATAAGTACCTTGTTTCAATTAATGTCGTAGTGCTTTCGATGGAGTTATGTGTACTCTGAATGATTTCCGCAGCGATGAGTTCTCTTTTGATGAAATAGGTTTGACTGTTAGCAAGCATGACATAATAAAATTTGGTCGACGGGGTACGCCTTTTCCCCCAAAGCTAAATGATTTGCATGGCTTGACGGTTAGCGAGCATACAATTATGTGATTTTGTACGCTTAATGATAAGCGCCTTGTTTTGAATAATGTTGTAAGGCTTTTGATGGAGTTATGTACACTCCAGACGATTTTTATAATGACGCGATCTCTTTTAACAAGACCCGTTGGACAATATGTGTTTTGATTTGATCGGTGTGATCACCGATGATTTTTGAATTGATTGTCGCTTTGAAAATTTTCCAAATGCGCTCGAGGTCGTGTGGCCATAATGTGAGAACATGTGAATCCATTCGAGAATGACATCTTTCACTCATTGCAAGTGAAATTGGGACGAATAAAGCGATTAAAGCGCCGGGACGTCGCTTCCTAAAGGAGAGGAGACTGTGACAACCGTCAATTTTCATAACTTTGAATAACTATTTTAAAAATTTTTTTTAATTAGAATTCATTTTTATTCTTTTTGCTCGACCTCATAAAAATCGTCAATTTTAAGTTATTCGTGTGTTACGACTAGGGATAATATTCCATCTTTTATGATCGAGAAATCAATAATTCCATATTTTAGCTTCGATAGCTTAATTATTTTCATTTTAGTATTTTTCGACTTCTTATTCGTGTTTGGCCGAACCACATCAAAAATGGTATTTTTACAATTTTAAAATTTTAAAATTTTAAATAAATGTTTAAGCCCAAACCAAACACTCCCTTTTATTTTTATTTATTTCCTTGTTTAAATAACACAATAAACATCCTACAACATTTTCTTTTATAAAAATTAGGCAACTAGATATATATAAGACTTTCCTAAATAAAGTCCTACCATAATTCTACTTCCCTTTTTTATAAAACAAAAACCATATGCAATATTTTTTTTACCCATTCAATTTGTAAAAGGAAACAATTAATTTTACACCTTATATACTCCTTTTTTAAATATAAAACACACACACACACACACCACATAAACACAGATAAAAAAACATCATCCCTCTTCCTTTTCCATATGGTGTTCGACACACAGTGACCAAAAACCATCATCATCCTCAATATTGATCCTTAAAATCCCTCCTAATCTATTCCAAATCACTACTATATATTAACCCTAATCAATCCCATTCACAACAAATCCATCATGCATCAAGTTGTAATGATTTCTTGATTTTATAAACATTTAATTTTTGGGGTTTTAATCTAATTGGGTGCAAGAAGATCATCAAGGATTTGATAATTAGTGTTTTTAATAAGTTTGGTGAAGCAAAATCAAGATTTTGGGTCCTCCTTTGTTCCTTCTTGTGTTCGGCCAAAGCATCAAAACCACAAGGGTTTGTGGTTTTGATCATTTACTTGATTCCTTATCTTGTAAGTATTTTCTTTAATTTCAATTTGGTTACATATATATCGGTTTGCATGTACATTGATTATGTTTGAGAATCAATGAAATAAATTAGAAGTTATTATTCTTATGTAGCTGGCGAGTTTAGTGAGTTATTAGATGTAATAGGTTAGTTTGAGATTATTGAAAGCATTTTTGATGCGAAATTTTGAAGATTTGATAGGGTTTTTATAACCCTCAATTTGACCAGAAAGTTTAGGCTTAAATTGGCAAGATGAGTATCGTACAAACTGAGATTTTATTGTTTAGAATGATAGTGTTCGTCCTAAGGATCGTTTTGATATAAGGAAGAGCTTCTAACTCTTAAAAATGAAAAAGATATGGCAATTTGAAATTGGAAAATTGTTTCGGCAAAATTCTGCACGTATGGTTTTGTGCAGAATTTTAGTTCATCTTGCGAGTAGTGTAACTTGGTCATGCCAATAGCTTTTCTAGATTTGCAGGACCCTATGACAAAGTGCTTCGAGTCTACTTTCTAACGAACTAGGGCTCAACGATTTTCAATGCTTATAAGTGGGTCAAAAGGGGTTTACAAGATTAAGTGTCAAAACAGTGTTTGCTGTCCAGAAACTCAGTTGTAAAGAAGTGTTGTGCAGGCGGGTCAAAAATTAATATTTTTCTACGAAATTCACATAGTAGCATCTTCATAATGTGTATGATTTTACAGAATTTTTCTAGAATTTACTGTATAGTTTAAGGGGGTATGCTCATTCCAAACTTTGGCAAGGTTCTAACAGACCCTGTTTTGGGTATATTGTGTTTGGGAATTTTTGAAAAATGGTTAGACATATTAGGAATTTTTGAGAAAAACGTAGTAACTTGTTAATACATATAAGGGTCTAGGAATAGAAGATAGGCGACCGTTGTGGTCATTTAGTGTTTCTTTAGTCGTCGTCAAATAACTAGTAAAATGGATAAAATTTCAGAATTTTTAGATGTAACCTTCTTTGTGCTTCTCAATCATGGATTCTTAAGCATAAGATATTATTACATGCCGATATATATAAATATGTATCTATTTACTCTTATTACGTTACATTTTATTATAAGTGTAAGTTTTAATTACGCGCCACTATTATACGTCGCGGTTGATCGTTGGCATTCGTCATCTTTGTTTATTTCTCGCTCGATCTTCTACTTTTATACACGGTGAGTTCATAGCCTGCATTTAAATCTTTTTATGTTTTAAAAACCCGCGAGGGAGATACATGCTTGTTTTAGAAAATCGAACACATGTGATTTTATTATGTGAACGTTGCTATGAGTGTTATGTTGTGGCCCTTCCTTCATGGACCGTTAATTATCGATAACCGGTAAACGCTGATGCAATAATAATAGATCTTGTTGGGAATTAAGTATTCTAGACTTAATTCTGTTAGTAATATATAGTTAGTTCTGCTAGTACATCTGTTAGTACTGGTAGAAGAGTTAGCATAGTTAGTACTGTTAGTGTATCATAGTTAGTACTGGCTATGTATTAGTTAAGTCTGCTTATGCAGAAGTTAGTTAGATTTAGAGATATGCATGAGATATCTTAGGAAAGGAAATGCATAATCTCTATACGCATGTTGTAAAGCCCATTAGGGTTTCCTTGGTGTATAAAAGGAACCCTAGGCATAGTTAGAATAGATAGATCCATAGAGATCAATCAGAAATCATTCAAGTTATAATATAAAGTGTGAGTTTAATAGAAGATCTCTTGGGTTTACTTAATATTGTTCTTCTTAGCATTGTTAATTAGTTTCCGCATAATCAATAGTGTTTAATCAGTGTTTCATTATTGTTGCTTTGGATTTATCTAATGTAACAAACCTTTGAAAGCTAAAGGTTCAAGATCTATTCAGTAAGGGATCTAACAAGTGGTATCAGAGCTTGTGTGGAAACTCTGAATAAGAAGAACTCCATTATTTGAAGCAGATTTACAATCAAACCAGTAAGATGGCAAAACAAGACTCTCCTCTACCAACTATAACAACAATGAAAATCCCTATCATCAAGAAGGGAGAATATTATATTTGGAGCATGAGATGCGACAATATATCTGTGACATAGATCATAACCTATAGGATATAATTGTCGATGGAGATCTCCAAGAAGAAGCTGCACCAGTAGGAGAATAACCTGGTCCTCCTGCTCCTAAGACTGCCAAACAACTAACTGCCAAAAGGAATCAGGAAAGAGTTAAGAGCATCTTGCTGTTAGCAATACTTAATGAATATCTCCTTAAGTTTCATAATGTTCCAGATGCTAAATCTCTCTAGGCTGTAATCAAATCAAGGTTTGGAGGAAATGATGAATCCGAAAAGATGCAGAGGAATGTTTTAAAACATCAGTTTGAAAATTTTACCACTGCACCAAATGAAAGTCTGGATAAGGCTTATGATAGGTTCCAAAAACTCATAAGTCAATTGGAGGTTCATGCTGCTCCAGTATCAAAGGAAGATATCAACCAAAAGTTTTTAAGAAGTCTTCATCCTTTATGGAGTCAAATTGCTTTAATCATGAGAAATAAGCCAGACATAGACCAAATTGATATTGATGATCTCTACAACAACCTTAGGGTCCATGAAGATGAAATGAAAAGGTCTTCAAGTTCCACATCTAATTCTTAGAACTTGGCTTTTCTTTCTTCTGAGAATACTAGCAGCACTAATGAAGTTAGTACTGCCAGTGGAGATTTTAGAGTTAGTACTGCTGGAGGAACTAGTTGATCAAGACTGGTTTCATCTACTCTATGTGCTGATGAAGTAATGTGCTCTTTCTTTGCACAACAAACAACCAGTCCTCAACTTGAAAATGAGGATTTGCAGCAGATTGATGAAGATGACCTGGAAGAATTAGATCTTAGATGGCAGGTGACCATGTTGACTGTCAAGGTGAAGAAATTTATTCAGAAGACAGGAAGGAACTTGGATTTTAAAGGAAAACAACCTGTTGGCTTTGATAAGTCAATAATTGAGTGCTACAATTGTCACAGGACAAGGCATTTTGCTAGGGAATGCAAATCAGGAAGGAACCAAAGGAAAAGGTCATATGGTGATAATGGCAGGAGGAATGCACCAACAAATGAATCTTCATCACAAGCACTGGTGGCTCAAGATGGTCTAGGACGCTATGACTGGAGCAATAATTTTGATGTAGGACCAGTCAATTATGCTTTAATGTTCATCTCCTCTTCAAGCTCATCAAGTTCTTCTGACAATGAGGTACAAAACTGTTCTAATCAATGTCTAGAGTCTTTTAAAACTCTTCAAAAGAACTTTGATAGTGAAAGAAAAAACATAGCAGAGCCAGACTAGAAATTCAGGGTTATGAGTTAGCCTTAAAGTCTCTAGAATCTAGAATAATTAGACATGAAAAGAATGAGCTGGCTTGGGGTGAAAAATATGAGTTTCAAAACTATGAGCTTAAGTGCAGAGAAGTAAAAATTAACAATCTTAAAATGGAACTAGAAAAAGTTGTTAAGGAAAGAGATGAGTTGAAAGTTAATATAGAAAAATGGGAAGAATCATCCAAGAGTCTTAATAAAATACTCAACAGTCAAATGAGTGCAAATGATAAAAATGGTTTAGGATATGGCACACTATTGAATGAAATAAATAACAAGTCTGAAACTGATAGTGAGATTAGTCTAAGTGTTTTTGAGGTCAGATCAAGTGATGAAGAGATCACACCAGCAAATGATAGGTTCTCCAAAGCAGATAGGTATCATGCTGTTCCCCCTCCTATAAAAGGGAACTTCCTAACCCCAAGAGCTGACATATCATTTGCAGGTTTAGATGAATATGCCATTAGGAAGAAAATCATTGAGTCAAAAACAACTGAGCTTAATACTGATACTAGTAAATCTAAAACTAGTGAGACTGTAGGTAAAACAAATGAAGTAAACATTGAAAAACCTAAGTCAGTCTATGAATCAGTTGTGCCTAAACCAAAGATTAACAGAGATAAAGTCATCATTGAGGATTGGAACTCAGATGATGAGGATGATGTGTCTGCTGTAAAAATAGTTAGTCCTGTAAATGAGACTCAAACCGTTAGAAATCGAGTTGATAAAATTGGTCAAATTTCTCAGAAAGAAGGGATTGGATTTAAGAAAATAAAAGCTTGCTTTGTCTGTAAAAGTACTGACCATTTGATCAAAGATTGTGATTTTTATGACAAAAAGAGTCCAGAACCTAAGCTGAAAACTGTGGTCAATACTGGTCAAAGGGTGGTCAAACCAGTATGGGATAATGCTAAAAGGGTTAATCAACAAAAAATTTCAAATAATTTGAAATACCCTCAAGCAAGAAGGACTTTTGTCCCATCAGGAGTACTAACCAGGACAGGTTTGGTTAATCCTGTTAGGCCAAATGGGAAAAGAGCAGTACATACTGTTAGTACTGCTAGGCCTATTAGTACTGCTAGGCCTATTAGTACTGCTAGGCCTGTTAGTACTGCTAGGCCATTTGCCCCAAAAATAGCACAAACTGGTAGTGCTATTAGACCAATTTACCCAAGAATGGACAATGTAAGACCAAGAGCCTCATATTCACCAATCAAGAGGTCTTACTACACAAGACCAGCTGTTAGACCCAAAGACTTAAAACAAGATGTTAAAATTTCTGGGGTTAAAAATATGACTACTGCTGGGACTAGAGCAGTAGTTAGTACTAGTAAGGGTAAGGTGGATAATGCCCTTAAGAAGTCAAGGTGGGTTTGGAGGCCCAAGGGAAATTACATGGATCATGAGTCCAAAGAAAAAGGATCTTTCATACTCAAGAAGTTTGAGTATGTTGATCCAAAAGGGATATCCAAGTCTATGGTGACTTGGGTCCTTAAGAGATACTAATTTTTCTTACTTATTGTGCAGGGCAATCTAGAAAGCATTCTACAAGATCATGCAGTGGTGGATAGTGGTTGCTCTAGACATATGACTGGCAACAAAGCTTATCTTTCAGACTATGAAGATTACAATGGAGGCTTTGTGGCTTTTGGAAGTGATCCCAAAGATAGTAAAATAACGGGTAAAGGTAAAATCAGAACTGTTAATTTAGACTTTGATGATGTCTATTTTGTAGATGAACTTAAATTTAACCTTTTCTCTATCTCACAAATGTGTGACAAGAAAAACAATGTCCTCTTTACTAACACTAAATGCCTTATCATGTCTCCTAGCTTTAAGCTTCTTGATGAAAGTCAAGTTGTACTTAGAGCTCCTAGACAGAATGGTGTGTACAGTTTGGATTTAAAGAACATTACTCCTTCTGGAGGTATAACATATTTATATGCAAATGCAACAACATATGAGTCTAAATTATGGCACAGGAGATTAGGTCATGTGAATTTCAAAAATATAAACAAACTTGTTAAGGGACACCTAGTTAGAGGCCTACCTTCTAAAGTTTTTGTGAATGACCACACTTGTGTTGCCTGCAAGAAGGGTAAGCAACATAAGGCCTCCTGTAAGGCCAAGTTAGAAAGAACCATCAGAAAGCCCTTAGAATTACTTCATATGGACTTATTTGGACCTGTCTCAGTAGAAAGTATTAATAAGAAAAAGTACTGTTTGGTTGTGACTGATGATTTCAGCAGATTTAGTTGGGTATTTTTCTTAGCTACTAAGGATGAAACAAATGAGATCCTTTATAAATTTATCACAGGCTTAGAAAACCAATTGAACCATAAAGTTAAAATCATTAGAAGTGATCATGGGACAGAGTTTAAAAACCATGCTATGAATGAATTCTGTGCTAAGAAAAGGATAAAAAGGGAGTTTAGTGTGGCTAGAACTCCACAACAAAATGGTGTTGCAGAAAGAATAAATAAGACCCTAATTGAGGCTGCTAGAACTATGCTAGCAGACTTACTTTTACCCATCCCATTTTGGGCAGAGGCAGTAAACACTGCTTGCTATGTACTGAATAGGGTATTAGTGACCAAACCTTAAAATAAGACACCTTATGAACTATTATTAGGTAAACCACCTAGTATTAGTTTTATGAGACCGTTTGGGTGCCCCTTGACCATTTTGAACACCTTAGATCCCTTGGGCAAATTTGATGGGAAATCAGATGAAGGATATTTGCTGGGATACTATACTACTAGTAAGGCTTTTAGAGTATACAACAAAAGAACCAAAAGAGTTGAAGAGAACATGCACATTGATTTCCTTAAAGATCAACCTAATGTGGCAGGAAGTGCTGATTGGATGTTTGATCTTGATTTTCTAACAAATACAATGAACTATATCCCTGTTAGTGCAGAAAATCAAGTTAATGTGGATGGAGGTACACAAGAAAATTATGTTGCAGGTTCATCAGAAAAAGATAAAGAACCTACTCAGGAATACATACTGCTTCCACTACACCCTCATAGGCCAAGGATTTCAGTAGAAGATGTTGTTCAAGCTGCATAAGAAAAACCTTCTAAAAATTCTTCTAAAGACAATGATGTACATGATTCAGAAGATGTTGCTAAAAAAGAAGAACAACATATGTTGACAGAAGCTGAACAAGTCTTGAAAGATGATCTTGAGAGGATGATTGCTTAAGAAATTGCTGCTAAAGCTATAGATGATGCTACAAGACAAGACTTTGAAGAAGAAAAGAAGAGGGCAGCTAAGGCTACCAGTGTTAACAAACTTAATATTGGTAGGCCATTTGTTAGTACTTCCAATTCACCATTGGTTAGTACTGCTAACACACCATATGCTAGTGCTACTAGTACTCCCACTAGTGCAAATACTGGTGGATCATCATTTGTCTATCTTGGAGGACAAATACCTATTGATGCATCTACTCTCCCCAATGCTGATTTACCCATTGATCCTAATATGCCTGACTTAGAAGATGATTCTAATGTATTTCCAAATGATGGCATATTCAGTGGAGCCTATGATGATGAAGATGTGGGTGCAGAGGCTGATTTCAACAATATGGATAACACCATTGATGTCAGTCCTATTCCCACACTCAGAGTTCATAAGGATCACCCTAAAGGTCAAATTCTAGGAGATCCTAAATCAGCAGTTCAAACAAGAGGAAAGATCCAAAAGGCTTCTTCAGTACAACAAGCTTTGGTAAGCTACATCTATAATCAGAACATAACAAATCATAAATACCATCAGAACTGTCTGTTAGCATGTTTTCTCTCCCAAGAAGAACCCAAGATGATATCACAAGCCTTAGAATATGAAAGCTGGGTTGAAGCAATGCAAGAAGAATTGCTCTAGTTCAAATTACAAAAGGTTTGGATACTTGTTGATTTGACATTTGGGAAAAAGGCAATTGGCACAAAGTGGGTCTTCATGAATAAGAGAGATTAGAGGATTATTGTTGTGAAAAACAAAGCAAGGCTTGTAGCACAAGGGTTTAGACAGGAGGAAGGTATAGACTATGATGAAGTTTTTGCCCCTGTTGCCAGGATTGAGGCAATCAGGTTGTTTTTAGCTTTTGCATCATTCATGGGATTTCCTGTCTACCAAATGGATGTTAAGAGTGCATTTCTTTATGGCACTATTGAAGAGGAGGTATATGTTCATCAACCTCCAGGCTTTGTTGACCCTGCTCATCCAAACAAAGTTTATAAGGTGATCAAAGCTCTTTATGGTCTACATCAAGCTCCTAGAGCTTGGTATGAGACACTTTCTTCTTTCCTGCTGGAAAATGGCTTTAGGAGAGGTACAATAGACAAAACATTGTTTATCAAGAAGAACAAGAGTGACATTATGTTAGTCCAAGTGTATGTGGATGACATTATTTTTGGCTCTACAACGCAGTCTATGTGTACTGAGTTTGAAGATTGTATGCACAAAAGATTCCAGATGAGCTCCATGGGTGAGCTCACATTCTTTTTGGGATTACAGGTGAAACAACAACCTGATGGAATCTTTATTAGTCAAGACAAGTATGTAGCTGACATCCTTAAGAAGTTTGATTTTTGTTCCATCAAAACAGCTACTACTCCTATTGCTTGATTTTATCTTTAACAGCTTCAAAATCTTGTAGTTAGATTGCAATTCTGGGTGTTAGGTATACTCCTCCAGAAGATCTAAATGTAAAATTTTTAAGGAGCTTACCTTCTGAATGGGATACACATGTTGTAGTTTGAATGAACAAACATGATTTTGATACTATGGGTTTGGATGATCTGTACAACAATTTTAAAATTGTTGAACAGAAGGTTAAGAAATCTGCTGGTGCAAGCAATGATGATAAAAACTTGGCATTTGTAACTACTTCAGGTGCAAGCAGTACTAATAATATTAATACTGTTAACCCTGAAGTTAGTACTGCTACCACAAAGGTTAATACTGCCACTACTGAAATTTGTACGCTACTTAGTGATGCCACAAATATGCCTTTCTATCCACTCAACCAAAAGGGTCTCAACTAGTTCATGAAGACCTTGAGCAACTTCATGATGATGATTTTATGGCACTACTGAGCATGAGGGCAAGAAAGTTCTATCAGAGAACTGGTAGAAAAATCATCATTGATGGGAGCCATACTGCTGGGTATGACAAATCAAAGGTAGAATGTTTCAACTGCCACAAGTTGGGACATTTTGCTAGGGAATGCAGAGCACCTAGGAGTAAAGACAACAGAAATTGGAATCAAGGTAGCTCATCAAAGACTGTAAAGATTGAAGATGCCTCTAAAAAGGCAATGTGTGCTATAGATGGTGTTGGCTTTGATTGGAGTGACATGGTAGAAGAAGAAATTCAGGCAAACATGGCACTCATGACATTCTCTGATTCTGAGGTAAATAATGATAAATCTTGTTCAAAAAATTGTCTACAAAGATATGAAGCTCTTAAGAACTAGTATGATAATTTTCTTGTTAAATTAAGTGATACTGAATTCAAAGCAGCTACATACAAAAGAGGTTTAGCAACCTTAGAAGACCAAATTGTTAAATATAGAGAGCATGAAATTCTTTTTTCTGAGGAAGTGGCTCTACTTAAAAGAAGTGTAGCAAGCAAAGAGTATGAGTTAGGTAAACTTAGGACTGAACTTGAAAAGTTTAAACAAGAAAAGGAGGGTGTTGACTTTAAGATTGCAAAGTTTGATAAATCTGCTAAAGACTTAAATGAAATGTTAGAAAGTCAGATAATTGACAAAATCCAAAAAGGAGTTGGTTATAATGTTGTCCCCTCACCTCATCCTTTGATTCTTAATAGACCAACACCTTTAAACTTATCTTATTCAGGTCTTGAAGAATTCAAAAAACCTGAG